>APFE030771708.1:1415-27169 GCA_000404065.3 Pinus taeda
CACTTACAAATATTAATATGGGCTTTATTGACTCTTGACTATGACGTGATCCCATGACATGAATAAGGGGGTTAGGGTGGGACCCTAACATATGTAGACATATCATCGGTGAGGTAGGTATTCCCATATTCAGATCAAAACTGACTAGAAAACTGACTAAATTGTTCTAATACAGGAATGATTTTGTAATAAAGCAAGAGTATAGACATGTGTAGACACAATATGGACACAACCATCTGTTTATTTATAGTCCACTATATAATGAATAATAAAATTCCTCACAGGTTGGATGGTAGAAACTAGATCCATGGTCTTGATTTCTGCTTCCTGAACTAGTACGATTCTATCCATGTGAATGAATGTGTCAAAGTCAAACATGGTAGAAACCACTTTACCAGTCAATGATATGGAATGTTAACAAGTGTGAGAGAAACCACCAGTAATGTCAATGGCTCTCAAAGTACTCAGTACAATCCATGAAATGTGAATAAATGAATGGAAGTCGAACATGTCATAGAATCATTCGATAGAAGGTCAATGATGCAACCTATTGTCGAAGGCGAGAAACCTACCATTAGGGCATGCATATTTCAAGGTACTGATGATTTATAGATCAACTTCCTAGATAATGAGTTGAAGTCGATAGAAAGTGATCCGTCCTAGGCAAGCCCACAACATGAAACCATAGGTCAAGTTGTAAATAAATATATTGGCAAGGACTGACTCAGGGATGGTCAAAATGGATGAAAGATATCTTGCAAATGAATGGTTTGTTTGAACTGTTCTCTTGAACACATAACGACACTGTAGATGGCTTGGTAACAATTGACCCAAATCTAATACCCAGAAACCAGCTGAAGACTTTCAATGTGGTTTGATTAATTGTTAGGCAAAGGATTTTCCCAACCTAGGTGAACAAAAAGTGTCATGTTCAAGAGTGGATAACGACTTTTAAAAAAAAAGACAAAGTGTAACAAACAAGTTCATTTTTCTCTCTTTTCCCCCACCATTTCTAGCAAGTACCTCTTTAATTTTCACAATCTTGAGGAGGATAACATTTTCTTGTTTATAAGCTCATCCTTCGGATGAGTCCAACTTAGTTTAAAATTCGAACCCTAAAAAGGAGTGGTTCATTTCCGTTTAAAATTGAACAGGTCCCTCACTGTTAAATTTTAACGAGTCCAGTATAGGAAGAACTTTGTGTTTCTAAATTTTAGGGAGTCAGAAGAAAAACTTAAGAAAACTCCAAGGGGGTACTTTTTCGTAAATAGTCCATTTCAGTTTGTAAAAGGGGTAAACTTATACTAAAGAGATGATTATTCATTTATTTTAACGACTTTGAACAATCAAGTGCTCGGCAATCTTTTCAATTTTTGAGAGTCTGAAAAGGGCTTAAAGAGGACTCCAATGTTTTTCTTTTTTGTAAATTTTTGAAAGAGTCTGAAAAAGTGATAAAAGTATGTTCTTTGTTGAAAAATGATCAATTTTCTCGAAAAATCCAATATTCTGCACAAAAACTCAAAACATTACACATACCTGTTTAAGATAAATAAAAATGTTTTTAAAAATTTACCTTTTTAAAGTGACAAATAAATAAATTAAAAATTCATTTATTTGAAAAAACTTATAAAAAAGGCTTTTCTAACTTCATTTTTACAATTTGAGTTCAGAGTGAGAAGTGAGAGCTTTTGGGTAAAAACGTTCCTGTGAAGATTCTAGAAAATCCGTTTGTCAGAATCGAAAACCGTCAGCTCCAGGTAATCCACGTCTTCCTTAACTTGCATTTCATCCATTTACATTTTGTTTTTAGACTTTAAATTTGATTTTTAAAGGAAAAATAGGTTTAAAAAATGGCTCGTGGGGGTCCACAGGTGCAACACACAGGCCCTGCGGACCCCGACTTTTTCTATAAAGAAAAAAGTCTTGGGTCCGCACCTATTGCTCACAACCTGTGTGGACCTATGCAATATTTGTAAGCAGCGGGTGCGGACCCCACACAATGAATTTTAAAACTTAGATTTCTCCTTTTTTGCCAAATTTTTTTTCAACAATCTTGTTCTAATATGTCTTTTTATGCATTGTAGGACATTCAAAATGCTTATTTGGTGAGAACGCGAGCACGAGGATGTAGATTATGCCACAATAAATCATATGCCCACATTGCAGGCATTGAGAGCATGCGGACTGTATAAGTTCTGGGCCATACAGGGCATGAGGGCCCAAGTAGACCTCTTAACATGGCTGGTAGACAAATGGAACACACGAGACCAGTGCTTTGTGATTGGTGGCCACCGGCTCGAAATCGAGTTGGAGGACATATAATTTTTGACTAGTTTGTCCAAGAGGAGCGAACAATTATCTCTTTTCAGGACTAGGCCAAGTGGCTAGTCTATCTCTAGTCTTCGATTGGAGTTTTGCGATGATCAAGCAGACCCCAATGATAAATGGATTGATATTAAAACTATCATCCATCCTGAGCTTAAAGTTATTGCATTCACTATTACCAAACTATGTGGGAGTGCAACATTGCATGTGGCTACTAGATCCCAGATGCAGATGGCTGTAGACTATTTTCGATGCACCATATACAACTAGTGCAAGGCTATGTTGGAAAATGTGAATGGCCAACTAACCAGAGAAAAGAATGGAAAGTTGAACAAATTTGGATATGGATTTACGTAGTCACCTTTTCTCTAGAGAGGATCCCCATGTTAGCCCCGCAGCATATTCCTGTTGATGCTAGTCTTCCTCAAGAGACTAGAATGGTTCATTGGGTTGCTTTGATGGCATATCAAGCTAAGGGCATAGAGGTTGTTCGATTTTCACCTGCATATTTTCATTGGTTAAACAACCAACTTTTTGTGATTCAAGACTTTCCATACACTGGGATGGATTACCGCGGTGATCGAGACATGATTCTTCCACTAGGAGTGTAATGGCATGATTCAGGTAAAAACCATTTTCAACACTTTCTAAGTTTTAATTTTTTTTTTTTTTTTTTAAATCATACAAAACTAACAATAAAAAGTTTAAATGCAGATGTGGGTCCATGACGACCAGCTGCTCTCTAGCCTTACGAGAGGAGACACCCAGCTGCAGTAGTACCAGCCCCACAGGGCCAATCAGTAGAGATCCTGACCAACTTGGAGCATCCTCTAGAGCACTTGACACTAGATATTCTAGACATTGATATAGATGATATTCCACTTAGGTTACAGAGATATGTGATTGGTGTCCCATGACCTTTTAGGAGGTTCCTATGTAGGGTGGCCTGAACAGTAGTTCCTTATCGTGATCATCACCAGGGATAGGATGATCGATTTTGTAGACTCATGACATTTTTGTCTTTCTATATTATCATTTTTGCCTATCATAAGGTGTTTTTCAATCTATGATCGAAGACGATGTATACTTTGAAACACAATTCTATGCTATGATATATCATTATTAGCTGCTATCTCATGTAACATGTTATCGAATGTTATTAAATTTATTGTTTTGATTATTGCAAATGTTTATTTATCATACTAGAAGCAACTGCATCTGCTAATGTATTTAAATGTCTTGGAATATGCTATATTCAATGTAATCAAATTCACGTTCCAAGAGATGAACTCTCAAAAATAATCTTAATAACATTGGATTTCCAATGGCATAAACCCTGTTAAGCTGTAATACAACGAGTTCAGAATCCAACCTAATAATCAAACTCTGAATCCCAAATGAGATGGATTCAGATAATAACTCAATCACTGCACTATACTCTGCGATGTTATTTATTGTTTGACCGAGGCTTACCCCATGCATAGACACGAACTCATCAAAGGGTGAATAGATAACCCAAGCTGCGGAAGAAATGTTTCGTGTACTATGACAAGCACCATCAGCAAAACCAACATATGTTTGAAGAGACGTCGACATCTGCAATATCAAGAGTAAAATCAAGATAAGTAGGAATAGTGATAAGAGAACTCTCTAAACTAGGCACACTTTTCTAATCTAAAACACACCAGTTGTAAAGAAACTAATCTAACAAAAAATCTCCACACAGAATTTAAGCATAATATCTCTTCAGATAAAGTCCATTTCTGGGTTTATCCAAAGTGACACCGTCAAAATCTATCAATTCATAAGCCCTTTTTGTCAACTTTCACTTAACAATGTAAGGACCATGCCACATAGGTACCAATTTTCTAGCCCCTAGCTTATCATTCATTTGATCATATACTAAAACTAGGTCTCCTTCTGAAAAATTATGAGGTGTAACACTTCTATTGTACTGAGCTTTTATTCGTTTCGCATGAGTCTCATTTGCTATTGCAGCAGTGCGTCGATTCTCATCTAGCTGAGCTAATTACAAAAAATGTTTCGCTTCTTCAGAAGTAGCTGGGAGTAATTCTATGGCTAATTGTAATGATGGAATTTCGCATTCAATAGGTAACATTGCTTCCAAACCGTAGACCAGTTGAAAAGGAGTGAAACCAGCTGATGTTTTCACTAAGGTCTGATATGCCCAAAGTGTTGAAAATAGCATGGTATGCCAATTTGACTTATGAATAACAATGATTCGTTTGATCATAGTGACTAAAACTTTATTGATATCTTCAACCAAAATATTAGCCTGCGAGTAATACGGAGTAGAACTATCATGGCGCAGGCCAAGTGGATCTGTCAATTTAGTCATCATGATATTTAGAAAGTGACTTCCATGATCAGTAATAATAGATTAAGGAACACCGAATCTAGCAATTATATGATTGAATACGAAAGTTACAGTAGTCTTGCCGTCTGTTGAAAATGTAGGCATTGCCTCGGTCCACTTAGTAAAATAATCTAACGCTAGGATAATATATGCATGCCCTCCGACTGAGTGAGGGTTACATGTAATAAAGTCAATACTGCACTTTGCAAAAGGACCGACAACAATTATAGGGTGAAGAGGAGCAGGTGGAGCACGCATTTTACAATTAAAGATTTGACAATTGTGGCATTTCTGGATTGCATAGATACAATATTTGAATAAGGATAGCTAGAAATAACTAGTGTGCAATATCTTTTGGGCTATGGCATACCCAGACATATGACCGCCACATGCTCCAGAATGATAGTCATTCAAAACCTTTTTAGCTTCTTCATGAGTTAGACAATGTCAGAAAACAGAATCCACTCCACGATGATAAAGTGTATCACCAATAATATTGTATTGTTGGGATTGGAAACGTATTTTATGTCGCTAAGATCATGAGATTGCAGGCCGAAAAGATTGGGTTTGGAGATAAAGAATAATATCTCCATACCAAGGATCAAGAGTACTGATAAGAAACAAGGATTCATCTGCAATGGGCTGCTCCACCACAGTTTTAGTATCAGTGTGCGGGAAATCACACATTAGTTTGGCAAAAACCAAAGATTTCTTTTCCTTGGATTTTTCAAATTCCAAGTCAAATTCCTGTAGGATAACTATCCATTTGGAATACTTGCCCCCTATCAATTGTTTAGTCAAGATATTCATCATAGGGTTACAGTCAGAAATTACCATGGTTTTGCATAATAAGATGTAGTGACGAAATCTTTGGACAACTTGGACAGCTCCCAAGGCCAATTTCTCCACATGCGAATATTTAAGCTCAGTTGAATGCAAATTTTGACTAAGATATTAAATCACATGTTCAATGTTGAATTCATCTTCCTGAACTAAAACCATGCCAATGGTGGAATGAGAAGCAGCGCGATACAAAAAGTAATCCTGGTTATAATTGGGAGGATGTAGTAATGACACATGGGTTAACGCGTGTTTAAGTGCATCAAAAGATTGATCAGCAATCTCATCCCAAAAGAATGAAATATTTTGTTTTAACAACTTAGTAAAACCTTTCATTATCTCAAAGTAATTTGGAATGAAATGACGTAAAAAGTTTGCTTTCCCTTGCAAACTTTGGAGTTGGCGAAGAGTCGAAGGAGGAGGTAGATTGACAATAGCTTCAACCTTCGAGGGGTTGACAAGAATGCCAGCCTTTGAAATGACAAATCCCAGTAAGCGACCCATTTCTACACAGAATCCACATTTTTGTGGATTCAGCCAAATTCGATAATGCCTACATTTCATAAAGATAGCTCGTAAATGAGTGAGATGATCATCTCTACGCGATGAATGGGTAGGTAAATCATCGAGATAAGGCTGCACAATGTGCTTGAGGTCATGAAATGCATAAGACATAGCCCTTTGAAAAGTTGCTCTAGCATTCTTCAATCCAAAGGGTAATTTGCAATAAGAAAATGTCCCCCATGGACAAATGAAAGTTGTTTTAGGTTGATCAACAGGTAGTATGTTGATCTGATTGTAACCGGAAAAAACATCCATAAAGGAGAATATTTCACTGCTGGCACAATCATCAATAATTTGATCGATATAGCGGGTTGGATAATTTTCTTTACGACAAGCTTGATCAATGTCCCTATAGTTGACACATACTCTTATCGTTCCTTGTTTTTCCTTGATAGGAACAATATTTGATACCCAATTGGTTAAAGGAATTGGATAAATGAAACCTACGTGAAGTAATTTCTCAACTTCGGCTTTGATAGCAGTGGCTTTTCTCGAATGTATCTGATGTAAGCATCGTTGGACATGTTTAGCATCCAGGTAAGTTTTAATTTCATGGACAACAATTGATCGATCGATTCTTGGCATTTCTTCATATGACTAGGAAAACACATCATGGAATTCTTGAAATAGGGCTTTATAAGTTTGGATTTCATCGTCCGTATAGGAAGCACTTATATGAATGTTTTCAATAATTCCTGGCTTAACTGAAATGTCAATAGGAACTGTTCAAGAGATATTTTCCAAATTTAACTCAGAATCATAATGTTGCAATGGATTCTATTGTTCTTTGACATATTCAGTAGTAAAAATGGAAGAAAAATCATTTTCAAAATGATCAAGCTCAGGTAAAAACGAAGATCGGTGATGAAGATCTTCCCATGGTAAGTCATCAATAGACAAAAGTTCACAAATATTCTCATCAGAATGAATAGGATCAGAAAGTGTTGTTGTCACTGAGGTTGATATTGAAAGTGATTCCCCATGGACCACATTCATTGGATCAGTTTTAGTTGAACAAGAATTAGAAAATGATTGTATAGCCTGATCTGCAATTTCATAGGGACTCAAAGGCATCACGCCATCAAATGAATCCACCTCAAAATCGAAAGGTATGATCCAAGGCTCATAAAAAGTAACAGTATTCGATGAAATCATATGAATATTTGCAATAGAAGGTGATAAGTTAGGAGGAGGGAAGGAAAACATTCCCAGTAAACCAGAATCTTTAATCAAACCTACGCCAACATCCTTGTAAGGGATAGTCACTTTACCGATGTGTTGAATATTATCTATAGAGGTTGGGTTGGATGAGAAATAAGTTAGCTAGTTTATTGTAATGATATTTCCATTATGAGGAAACTTGATAAGCCGAAAGACCGATGAAACAATAACAGTCATAGCATAAGACCAACTACGACCGAGGAGAAGGTTGTAATCTAGAGGGGCATCAATCACTTCCACATCTAGATTTATGGTTTTTCCTTGAACCCCTATAGGTAAATCTTGCAAAATACCAAAAGGATGGAACCCTCTACCATTAAAAGCCTTTAGAATTGTCGAAGACTCATTGAGTGTGGGAGAACCAAGTGATTTCGAACACTCGATCGACATAATACACGTAGAAGCCCCTTCATCAATCACAGTCTGAAAGTAAGGTTTTTATTTTCGACTAAAACTGGAATCTGGAAAGCCATTTGATGAGGTAGGAAGGGTGTACTATTCTCTAAATCAAAGATTATTAGGTTCGAATATTGAATATCGACAACTCCTATAGCAGACAATAGTAATTTACGTTGTGCTGGGCATGATTGCAACACTTCCAAATCCAACATTGCTGAAGGGGAAATAGCTAAGTCTTCAAAAATGTTGTAATTCTAAGTAGCTCTCACATGTGGATTGAAAGCTGATTTACGAAGTACACCTTTAGCAGGTGGTTTTATTACTAAGTCAAGGTTGGGTTTCTCGATCTGTAGTGGATCAAAACCAGGAGGAGGTGTAGTTGATGTGTTTGAATTAGAAGATTCTAGTTCTTTACCAACAACAGGATTTTACTACCATAATCTTGCGATCGCGTCACAATCCTGACATGAGACATCATCATAATGGGTTCTTCTAAGGCATTCAAGGAAGAACCAATCATCTTACTATCTTGAGTAGGAAAAGCATCCTTCAAGATAGCAGGCATTTGAGAACCTTTAATCAATTTCGAAACCTCTACTCGATGTTGCCATTCTTTGGTAAAATGATCCTCATCGCAAATGAAACAAGGATAGCGAGGTTTCCGTTTTTCGTCAGTAGATTCATTTTTATCTTTTTTATCTTTTGAATTTTGTTTGTTTTTCTTCTTCCCCTTCTTTTTACTACCGGATTTTAATTTGTTCATAGATGATTCTATGACATGGATGTCAGAAGAAAATTCAGTGGAAGAATCTCCTTTCAGGGAATCAGGTAAAGTTATTATAGGAGAAGAATTCTTTGAAGATTTCTTCTTACTTTTAGTACTAACTAAACCAATCATACCATCAATGGCATGAGACCCTGAAGGAGCTACAGTTATTTGACCACGTTTTAGGAGATCAGGAATTTTTTCATGTAAAGTACCTGACTGCGTATAGACGAGGTCAAGGTACTGAGCCTGAGCAATGAATTTCTCTTCAGTAAAAACTCCTCCCTTAGCTACATCTTCAGTGATTTTGGGTAACAATGATTTAATGAACCATTCCGCTAAAATTTGATTCGGAATGAAAACTTTCACTAAATGCCTTCTATGTTACCATTCATGAATATGATTAGAAATATATGTGGATGTGGATTGTTTCAGTGAAGTTAACAGTTCCATGCCATTGTCGTATCTGATAGGAAACTAAAAATGAGTTAAGAAAGCAGTGGCTAACTGATTGAAGTTATTAAAATAGCCTCGTGGTAACTCAATGTACCATTTGGCAGCAAGACCAATAAGAGTTCGTTGAAAAAGATGCAATCAAATTGAATCATCAATGATTGAATTAGATGAACACCAGAGGTGATAAGTCATAACGTGATTTGAAGGATCCTCTCCTGAATTACCCTCGAATTTTGGGATATCACTGGGCAACTTACTAGGCATTGGCAGCCAATACAGCAGATAGTAAATTGGATCGTTCGTAAGATGTGACAAATCAGGTAAATCCAAAGTTGCAATAAATGGTAACTGACGGTTAGGGTCATGAAAACCTTGAGTAATGAGACCATTTCCAGGAGGAGGATATCCAGGATAATGTGGAATCGGATTTGCATTGGGAATGTTATAACCTCCTAGAAAACTACGATTGATCGGACCAAACTGGGGCTGTTGAGGCTGTTAATAAGTATAGCCAGGATACAGTTGATACTGATAAACTGGGTCTTGTACAGTAGGAGCAAATTGATACTATCCCTGGTACGGTTGATAGATGAATTTCGGTTGACTTGTGGCAATCGTACTTGTACCATCTTGTCCTGCAGGCATCTGGACCGAAGTCTGAACTATAGGTCTTGACTATGGCATAGAGACTTGAGGAATTTCCACTGATCCAGGGATAGTAGAAACCGGAGCTGCATATACTCCAGAAATAGGTGTTGTAGGTTAAACAGAAGTTGCAGTAGTTGTAGCAGTTTGAGGCATAGTCTGAGGTGTGCTAGGCCTAGGTTGCTGAACTAAACTAGGTGCAGGGATTTGAACAGTAGGTTGGATAGGTTGCTGGGTTGGACCAAAAACCAAAGGCTGGCCAGTTTGATTAGGTAACCGCACATTAGGTTGCATAGTTTGTTGAGTTTGAGATAAATTCCATACCATGTTCATTCCGGGGTATGGACCCATAAAAGGTTGTGCATATGGAGGACCATAACCTAGTTGAACATAGGGCTGATAATTATGTAGTACATTTCTAGCTCCTTGTAAAAATGATTGACCAGAAGGTGATTGGAAACCTTGAGTTGAGTACTGACCTTGAGGTTGATAACCCTGAGGCACGTACTTAATCTGGGTTGATAAGCATCTTGAGGAATATACTGAGTCTGCGTTTGACCTTGGGGTATGTACTATCCTGAAGGTTGAAAACCTTAAGGTAGCCCTCCAGGTGGTAACTGACTACCTTGAGGTTGCCCCCCAGGTGGTAACTGACTACCTTGGGGTTGCCCTCCAGGCGGTAACTGACTACCTTGAGGTTGAGGATTTGGAATACTACCAGACATCATATGGATTTTCTCTTCTTTCAACGTTTGAGTTCCACTACTACCAGATGATAACTCTTGTTCAGTCGGTCGAGGAGTTGCTCCTTAAAAAGTACCAGAGAGTGACTACTACCCCGAAGGAACAGAAGGACCGCCATACAAAAATGTTTCCGGTGATTGGGAAAACATAGATGACTCTCTTGACATGATCAATGAAGGATAATAACCTCTTGGTGTAGGATGAAAAGGAATTCGAGGTGGTGAAAAACTAACAGCCAGGTTTTCTAAAAAAATATTCAATGATAAATCCCAAGCGTCACTCCTAAAAGGACTGTAGAATATTGATTCATGCTCCCTAAGATTTAAAGTCTGTTGGTTTTTGGGAAGAGTTACGTCTTCATCTAGACTGAAAATTTCTTTAATAGAAATAAGGCCAGAAGGAGGATTTTGAGTAATGATATTTCTTACCCTAGGTGAACCAGGATCAATAGAAGTTGGAGTAAAAAACCCTGAAGATGGTTCCAAAATAGCAGGTTCAGTGTCAGGCTTAGAAATTTCAGGTTCTTCAGCTAATTCACTAGAAGGAGAAATACTACGAGTAACTTCAGAAAATGAAATTGGCTCTTGAATATGCTCTGTTGTTTGTATTTTCTAATCAGGATGAACAATTAGATATGACTCTCTAGCTTCTAGTGATCTGACTCTACTGTCACTAGGTGATACGAGAGCTCACAGCCCTTCAAGTTGGCTTGGTTTATACTCAGGAGGTTTCCCCTGAAGTCTATGAGATTTTCTTCGTAATTTGGCCACAATTAAATATTAATTAATCACACGCAAACAAAGAAAATTTCAATAAAAAAACCTAAAGTCTCTAAAGAAACAAACAACTGAATCACACGGCTAAAAAATCTAAGAGTTCAAACCATGCACAAACAGTAACTTCCTGTACTAAAAGCACTAGTTGGTGATGAAATCCAACTTAGTAGAAGTTTAATACAGAAAGGGCGGTTGGAACAGTTACCCGACAACCTGCTTAATGAAATAGACTGGCACAAGTTTCTTCACAAAACCATCTCGAGTGAAGAGAACCCCCTAGAGAGTCCAAGTGAGTCTAGTCGACGTCTGCTCCAAGTACAGTGAGATCTTTCCTTCACCGTCACTTTAGGAAATAATCTTAAGTTTATGGACACTAAGGTTAACAACAGCAAAAAATACAACTGGGGGACAGTCTACGGTCCGATTCTACGTGCAAGGGCAAAGTAACAAAGCTCAATCCCCTTGAAGGCTCCTCGACATGGTCAATCTGAGGCTTACCAACAAGTGACCCCAGGCTCCTTGACAATGGTTAATCCGAGGTTTACCGTTTATAATACGCCCTGATCTTCTATCTTTCCCAATGAAACAGAACTGTTTGTCTCAAAGGTTCAAACATGATCTCATGCTTGAATCCTTTAAGAGAAGTTTCTAAGAATGTATCAATTACAATTGGATTTATTTCCTATCGCAAAATATATCTACTTGTTTGTTTTAACTATCTTGGAGAGTTAATTACTCCCTACTCCAAGATACTGGCCTAAGCTATATTGGTGATAAGAGCCCTAGAAATAGAAAAGATTACTAGATCAATTTTAATTAAGCGTTTCTTTTATGGGTTGTTCTTTAAGTCAATAGGTATGGAAATGAAACTTTGATGGTGTGAAGACTCAACTCCAAACACACTAAAAAAAATGCACCTAAAATGATAAGCAATTCCTTTTTCTTTCAATGAAATTCTAGCTAAAAGAAAGAGTTTGAGAATGCAATTATTTAAGAAACAATTCTTTCTTTCAACATGGAAATGGAAAGAAAATCTTTTTGCTTTCTAATAAGAACTCAAAACGAGACAAATAATTAATGCTCACAATAAATCCCTTTCACTTTTCAAAACTCGAAACTACAAAAAAAAACAATTTGCTTCAAAAGAGATCTACAAGTTCTAAAAAACACTCAAACTACAAAAAACTAATTTTGAGATCTAAAAACTTTAAAAATCTAATTGAATAAAAGCTTCAATTATTTTTTGTGAACATTTTATTTAGTTGTTCAGTAAACTAAGGATTCATTTGCACAGAATAACAAACCAATCAAAAAGCATCCAGATATGTTTTCTTTTGTAAAAATGAAATTCAGAACTTATAACAAAGTCTGTTCAAAGTTTGCAACAAGAAAACTAAATCTATTTCTCACAAAGGATAGATTTCACAATCAAGTCAGACTCATCAAGAAGACGAAAAGGCACTAGGTTGATCTAAGGTTCTCAAGCTTCTGGTCTTTGAGTCACTATAGAGACAAAGTGAAAACCACTTCAAGCATGCAAAACTTCTAGAAAATCATTCAAAACAAAAATACTATCGGAACTCACTCACAAGAGATTTTTGACAGGAAAAATATAGATCTGGGTAGACACTAAGAATCCTAAATCAAACTTGAACTTAAGTGGAAGAATATATCTTAAATTTTTCAAAAAAAAATTATAGGGTCCACAAGCTCCAAAAAGCAACAAGTGCGGTCCCACACTGTTTACTCCAGGAAAATGTGGAGATGCCCGCACTATCTATGAATACCTTGCAGTCCCCAGAAAACTTCAAAAAAAACAAAAATACTTCAAGATTTTTTAAAGCTACCCAAGCCAGTATACATCAATCAAAAACCAGCGAAAACAATTTTGTCAAGTCAAAACAAAGGAAAACCAAAAATCAAATACCTTCCCCAGTGGAGTCGCCAATTTGTTGGCCGGATAAATTGATCTTGTAGACAAGACCGATCTCCCTAGTATCAAAAGATAGTCTAGTAACAAACTGACAAACAAACCTATCTTTCTCTAGACATATGCGATTTATAAGTAAATACTACAAAAGTGTTAAGATCCTACCTTGGATCCAGTGCTTGTTTGTAGTAGTCATCCACAAGTCGTTCGAAAGAATTACCTTTGAAGACCTGCAATCACAAACAAGCAAACATTAAATAGCACCTGCATAGAAAATATTATAAATCATGCCTATTATGGTGATCAAGGAATGCATAAAATAAACAATGAATTAATAGCTTATTGAGAAAAACAAGTATATTTGTATTAACTGTGAATAGTAGAAGAACTTTACAACCTTTTCAGCCTTGATGTTGAACAAGTTCTTCCTGGGGTCTGAAACAGGAATTTCCTTTACTTTGACAAGTTTTGCACTCTTCCAAATGAGATACATAGAGGTATGTAATCTCTCCTCATAAGAACTCAACTAAAGAAGACTAAGTTCCAACAGCATTTTACCTCAAAAAATACTAAGCTTCTAACTTCAACCCGTTAACCAGCTCAATGCTTCTTTGTATAGTGTAGAGGAGGAGGTTACAACTCCACCTATGAAGGGATTGAATCCTCCTTCAAAGGAATCAGCTCCTCACATCAAGAGGTTAGCTCCTTAAGGTATGGGTTACATGAACCTTAAAAGAGCGAAGTTGCCACCTCAAGATTCCTTCCAAAAGCTTCTAGAAATAACTGAAAGTGAGTTTTTTCAGAATATAGTTGCGCCTTTTTAACTTTTACAGGGGTCCCCACCTTTAACACAGAGACAGTGAGGTCAGGTGCACTGGAGACATGACCATTAGGTGCAATACCACAGGTAAGACAAAGAGAAAGTGAAAAACCAGAGTTTTAAAAACTTTTGAGAGCTTTTCTCTTATTTTCAAGACTTGATATGAGGAACTGATATTTTAGACTTGCAGAGGAGGAAAGTATGAGTGGTAATGAACTCACACAAATAGCAGAATGTCAAGGTGACAATTTTCAGTGCAACAGAAAAGATTTCGAAATACATAGACACTAAAGTAGTTAGAGAAAACATAATAGGAAACCATGTAAACACAATAAGTTTAATAAGGAGTTCACCCAATGCTCCTGGGCTACGTCTCCTGGTCCAGCCTTCAGTGGTGGCCTCCCTATTATGTTTTCAAAGCAAAGTTTTACAACAGTGAGCTCAATTTGAGTCTCACTCAATATATATAAATCAGTAGGACTGGACATGGATACCCCAAGTCTCTGGAGTACACAGGCTCTCCTTACTGAAACTTGACCTCCATTAGTCATAGTAGTATGAGCCCAATCTGAGACTCAATACATGACAAATATTTACAGAAGAATTTGCTTGAACCTTTCAAGCCTTCTTTGGAGTACCCAGGCTCTCTAACTCTCTCTAGATTTGTCTGGCTCGATGCTGCCTTCAGGTCAGCTCAGCTTTGTTCTCTGCTCTTAGCTATGTTGCTCACTTTTCTCACCGCTTGCTTTGTTTTTGTCAGTTGATGGCTTTAAAGCCAATCTGCTTCCTGACTATTCGTTTCCTCTTCCCGGTGTTCTAGTTCTTCTGCCTCTATCCATTTGAATTCCCCTGTTTTGCATCATCATCACTATGTAAAGCTTCACAGGGAGGTGGACACCTATTTCATAACGAACTGAGTGTCAGTTCTCTCGGAAATGTTTGAACTGCCGTTTTTCCCGTTTAACTTCCTAGAATACCCACGAACATGATTCCTTTTCCAACTCATCATTCATGCCAGACTTCAAATCTTTATATAACTCAACCTGTTTACCCAGTTGAATCCAGTCATTTGTTGGATTGCATGTCCGTCATTGATCTGGAGCCTCCAGATCCTACTGTCTCTGTCCATATCGAGCGGGCAAGTTGCATGATGTTTACCTGTCTGATGTGAGCGGTTTTCTCTCTCTTACGCTAGATGCGTGGCACCCAATGTGTGGCATCAAGTGAGACTTGGTCCAAACCACTTACCGCTCGAAGCCCTTCCGATATATTGTCAATTTTCGTGTGGGACCTGCCTATGACAAAATCAACGAATTCCGTATGGTGTTATGACTTTTTGGGTCTAGGTCACTCAGGGATTTTTCTTCTCTGATGGGTTTGCCCGGTGATATGTGATTAACAACTTGTCGTTAATCACATATCAGAAACCTCCCATGAATTTAAAAAAGGCTTCCCATTTTGTTGTTTTGTGGCAGCATGCATTACCATGGGCCAACAGTCGGTGCGCTTGACCGAGGGTCCTCGTTGCTCAGCGTTGCTCACAAGTTACAACTGTTTGAGGGTATTTCTGATAAACTCGACCTTTGTAAGTCTTCGAAACTTTGGCATGCATTTTACAGAGTTATGAAAATTTAGAGAGTTCTTTAGGATCCTATTCAGATCAGCTGATGCCAAAAGGGCTAGTAGTGTAAGGATTTTTTTGGCTAATTAATGCTGAACCTAGGTCAGGTGCTCTCAAGCCAACAAATGGTTCCATTTTTGGGACGAGAATCTGTATAAGATATGTGTGATGTCGTATCACTGGAATCCAACTAAGAAGGGGATCAAAGACTGGTTGGATAGGAAGATCCACGAATTCGTGGTGCACGAGAACACAAAAATCACGACAGACAAAGGAATAGTGGTTGGACAGATACCCATATACAGAGATCCACGAGATCTTTTTTTTCTCCTTCCCTATTGAGCTATTCAAGTGGATCACGAAGCTAGCAAATAGCCAAGGAAGGTGGAAACTTGACGGTCCAATTTTGTGGACCCTGGAGCTAGTGCGAAGGTTGGAAGCATCAGAGGATAAGATCACCCGTGCTATTGATCATTGGCTCGGTCACATCATAGGAGTATTTTTGACTGAATTCGAGGTCGACACCTTTTTCATCTACAGTGAGGCAGAGCGGTGCTTTTTCAAAGGACTGAAAAGTAAGTACGGAAAATATTTGAATACCTAGATTAAAATGTTATTGTGCAAAAAAAGAGTTATGCAGCTACCTTGATGTTCGGAATTACGTGAAGCGGAAAAACATACAGTAACAAAGGAAAAAAGGGTCTGGAGTATAGTCCCTTTATTGCATCTCCGTGAGGTGATGAAGAAGGGATAGCGAAGGTTTCTCCACTAAGTGCTATTTAGTTAATAAGACAAGGATTCCCACGAATACCACCTCCGCCCACACCACCTCCAACTTCACCTATACTACCTCCATGTCCACCACAATTCAGTATGGAAAATACAGTGAAGCTTCCTTTATTCAAATGTTTTGGAAATGAGGACCCAGATAATTTCTGGTTCGTAGTGAGGGTTGTATGGGAAGCTCAAGGTGTTAAAAATGATCATATAAAGAAGGTGACATTGTTTAGTATGTTGCAAGATCATGCGTTAACCTGGTATATTAAGTAATCTAATGATGACCCAAATGCTAGAGTGGCAGACATCCAAACAAAATTGAATAGATAATTCAGTAGGCTTGAATCTAAGGCGCAGTCGATTATGGGATTCAAAGAAATTGTGATGCAACTAGGCGAGACACCTTGGGAACTAGATTATAGGCTGAAGTCTACAATACACAAAGCCAACCTGAATTTGACAAACTGACAACATTGCGAGTGGTTTGTGGCTTCACTACTGCCACATTTAATGGTTGCATTGTCGTAGAAGAAGATAACAACTCAGGCAGAGGCTTTGGAGATTGCCATGAGCCTACATGAAACTTGAATGCATGATCGAAGCTTGGGGGTTCAGCAGATCCATGCGTAGCTGAAAAATCTATGCCTTGAGATACAAAGTATGAAGCAGGACAAAACGGTTCAACTAGAGGTGAGAGAGGAGGTATCGTGCTTGAAATGCAAGATTCACGGGCATGATAAGGACCATTCCCCAGTCTTTGCAAACTTCCTTAGAGGAGGAGGACCGATTCCTTTAAGGCCAGAAGGTCAAGCAGGACCTAGAGCGGGGCCTGCATTATGGTGTGTTGTCTATCAAGTAACCAGAAAACATGCCACAGACAACTGTCATTTGCTACAGAAGTTTGTATAGACACCATAATAGCTGTTATGAAACTTTTGTAGGTTGATAGGGGATGATGAGCATACTTTCAAGAGCTATGAATTTATGATGGGTAGAACTCCCACCTATAGGTTTTAGGCCGAAACGTGGCCCCCTAACCAAAATGCAGGGATGACGCAGACAGGATTTCAGGGCCACGGATGAGGCTAAGGTGGTGGAGGACCTGGTAGAGATCGAGGATAGTTGATTTGCTACAATTGCAAAGGGCCAGGACACTATGCCTGTGATTGCACTAAGCCATAATTGTGCAAGTATTGCATGTTGTTTGATCATGAAACGGAATACTATCCTATAGTAATAGCTAGGATACATGACAAAGGGGTGCTACCACCTCTTCCAACTCAAAACCTGCAGATGATGAGATCTAAGTTGTGGGAAGAGGATCCAAAAGTAAATATAGTGCTCAAAAGTGGAATCGCGACAGGAGATGACAAAGGGAAACAACAAGAGGAGAGTAGGTGGGTTCGCAAAGCTCCGGTGAAGGAGGCTGAGTTCAATTTGGAACATGCGCATGAAACCTTTATGGAAGCTAAGAAGAGCTTCACTGAGGCCTCCACCTTAGGAAGCAAGGATAAGCCCGAATAGGAGATGGACCACTCTATGCTCACAACTTTCATGGAGACATATATGAAGTTATTGCGTGATAGTAAGGTTGTGAAAGGGTTACAAGAGATCATCAATAGATGCACTGGAACCATGTCGGGTGAGTTGTGCATAGTCCAAAATATTGGCAAGCATAAAACAAGGACGGGACGGGAGATGAGACTGACCGCGTAAATAGGAGAGTATGATATGGATCAGGTTATTTTGGACTTGGGGTTAGACACGAATGTCCTACCGAAGTAGACTTGGGAATGAATGGGGAGACCTACACTACAATGGTCTCCAATGCAGCTAAGGATGACCAATCAGTAGAAGATCATTCCCATGGGGTGGCTACAGGGGGTGACCATGGATATTGAGGGAGAAAGTGTGATGGGTAATTTTTAAGTAATAGAGATAGTGGATGAAAGCAATCTGTATTCTACGCTCCTAGGAATTGACTGGGCTACCGATATGAACGAGGTAATAAATCTAAAGAAGTGAATGATTGAATTTGAGAATAAATTGTTGCACATAATAATACCTCTAGATCCCACTGAGGGATAGCGCTATATTGAACCAGTCCGCGATTATGAGAGTGATGACGATTTGGACTGTATTTATAAGATAACAACACGAGACCAAGATTGGGTGAATCCCACCATGGATGGACAAATAACATGAGATTGAGAGAGTTCCTGCACTTTGGACTCTGATGAAGATGTTGGAAATAATACTGAGAGGGGGGGGGTGAATCAGTATTATCACATCAATAAAAAATTTTCATTTCCATATTCAGATTCATATATGCTACTTCCACAACTTCTTATGATTCAGTTAGTAGATCCTTAATGAGTGCATTAGAACATTATTAACCATATTAACAGTAAACAGGTGTAGTAAAATAGAACAGATCATCACACATAAGCCACACACATGAACACAATGATATAAGGTGGAAACCCAATGTGGAAGAAAACCACCTGCTGCAAGTCATCTCAATCTTCTTCTTAATAAGAAAATCCTTTTACAATATTTCTGTACTGGTGCAGTCTTACACTAGTACGCAGGCTTCTACCTGCAGAGAGCTACAACCCCCATAATTCTTGTGCTAGCTGATCCATTTACTAGTACGCAGGCTGCTACCTGCTCAATGCTCCAAAGATTTCAACTGCTACTAGAAGGGAGCTACCACCCCCTTATCTCTTGTACTAGCGAAGATACTAGTATGTAGGCGCTGGCCCACAATCTTCTCTCCTTCGGGTACCACGTTTCATTAATTTTCATACTGGATACACCTGAAGCACAACACATAATCTGAAAGGCCACATTTCATCCAATTTTCATACTGGACCCATTTACATCATTGAAGCACATAATCAATCAATCTTCTGAATCACCCAAACACCAATACGTATACAAGGACAATATGTGAGTTATCAACCAGATCTAGTACATCAGATCACATAAAGATAAGTCATTAAGAACTTGATCCATTCGACCATCAAGACTGAAGCTAAACATAATCATGCTATTATCAGAACTCAATACCAGTAACCAGACATCAATTATTCACCCAGAACCCTGCAGAATAGTCAAAGGCAGTTAAAAAAAAATTGAAGAAGGGTCCGCAAATTCACGACTAGAAACCTGTGAATATTTGCAGCCCTTCTGTGTCTAAACTGCGTAGATCTGTAACTAATCCTTCTGCTATACTGCGTACCTCTGTGCAGATCCGCACCTGCACTGTCTGCCTGATAACGTACCTCCTCACCTGGTCCTTCTGTTCCTCTGCGTACCTCCATACTGTGCCTTCTGCTGCGCTACGTGCCTCCGCACCTGCGCCTTCTTCTTCTCTGTGGGTATCCACACCTGCACCGTGTCGCACCTGCAGTCTTGCGGCTACATCCACACCTGCGCACTCTTCCGCTCTGCAGGTATCTGCACCTGCACTGCGTTGCACCTGTAGTCCTGCGGGTATAGATAGTTTTTCAGTCTTCAAGCATACCCCAAACTATCAGATCTACAGATCTGATCATGCGCCATGGAGATCTCCACCCATCAGTTGATTTTTCTATAATACTCAGGTTTCTCCTTGATTCAGATCTAGCTATCACTCACCAACTGATCACAAGTATTTCAGATCTAGATCACCTTAAGATATTCAACCCATAACACTCACTTCCAAATGATCTCCTTCCCCTTTTTATAGTCTAGGCCTTTCTCAAACCATGGACAAAAACCATTGAGAGACAATACCAAGGATCCAATACTTGGGTTCAACACTTTTGGATGCAATACCACGGACCAAAACCATAGGATCAAACATGTTGGACTAGATACCATGGATCACCATAGGATTTCCCACGTGCATGCGCTTTTCTCTGCATGGAAGTGTGTGTACTGGGGTCCGCACCTTCTGTTCGAATAACTTGCGAACATGACCACACCTTCTGAATGGCGTACCTGCAGGTCCGCATTTTTTGAATGGTGTACCTACAAACTCCTTATTTTATTCCATTTTGAGAGGCTGATTATCAATATTTGCTACTGGCCTATTGCACTATGATATGTTACCTGTATGAGTTGCCATCAAGGACAACACTTGTCTCATAATGCCAACAATCTCCCCCTTTGAACTTGATGGCAAAGCTAACTTGTCATACAAAGGACTGTCGTTTGATTCCTTTGTATTGTCATGTATTCTATCATATCTGGTATCTCTTCTTGTAGATTCATCTAATTATATATATATGAGATGTTCTTTTATGAGTGGGTTGCCATCAAGTACAACACATGCATCATAATTCCAACAATCTCCCACTTTGGACTTGATGGCAACAACACCAAATCACTCTCCCCCTTTGACATCAAGGGCAAAGGGCAAACCAAGATATTCTCTTTCCTAGATAAAAATTTCGTTGTCCATACTCCCCCTGAGTACCTGCTGAAATCTCTGAATGAGCTCCCACTTTGTATATGTCATGGTGCACCAAATTGTCCATGCTCTTTCTGAGAACATGCTGAAATCTCTGCTCTACTGAAATATGCTGTTCATGCTCCCCTTGACTATCAGAAAGCTTTGCAGAAAGATGTTTTACAAGAAGAACATGACTCTATCATAAATGACCTTCCTATCACCAAGGACTCATACATACATCCATTTCCCAACCAAGTGGGGATTGACTCATCCACCCAACCAAGTGGGGATACATCATGATAAACAAGAACATTACATCTGCATCCCAGGCATAGTGGGGAAACCAAGATAGGCCGTTACATGAACTTGATATGACTGAAATATTTCATCAAATGACTACAATAGATAGAGACACACTATTACATCATGAGTCTTGATATGACATTTACATGACATTTGTAACAGAGACAAAACACCTAAATAGGATCATGATAAACATCAGCAACGACACTGTATGATCTGCTCCATAGCATCTGTCACCAACAACTTGTATTAGTGCATGAATCATCAAGGTATGTCCGTATCAACTCATCCTTTTGAATAGAATTATGTATATACATTATCATTCTATCATATGTGAGAAACACCATAGTCATCCGGATCTGCATGGACCAAGTATCATCAATTGGGAATATCTGCATCAAACAACATATGTACGAAACAACCTATCATCATATAGGTAAGAACTCATCATCATCATATCTCCAACAATGCAACTTTGAATAATCATCCATGTATCCAGCCAACAATCCTCATCCCTATGTGTGCTAAGAACAATAGGAATCTGGCATCATAACTATAATATATCATCTTTATGCATATGGCGACAACAACATATGAGTGACTCATCATCAAGTGAATTCAAGCTATGTACTTCTCCTTATCCTTATGAAGATCACCATGTAAGCACCATTAGAAATCAACCACAAATATGATCTTAATATCAACTATGTAACCCCAAGAATCATCTAAACAACTCATAACCATATCATGGCAAGATGAATCATTTTTCCATATAAGCATCATCACCAAGGACTATTAACCATAATGCCAACAATGCATTAAAAGCATATGCTCCCTAAACCTGTGCCATCTTGTTTACTCTCAGATCTGATCATGCATATCAGCAAGAAGTATCAAGTCATCATCATTTTCAAGTTAGAAACAAAATACTTCTAACCATCAAGTCATTTCCACACATCATCAGCAAATTGTAACCATTATCAAATAGCGCAAATAAACCAAATCATAACTGATCCTTTTCTTGAACCTGTCCCTACTGTCTTTCCTCAAACAATAATATACGCGACTATGCCATAACCAACTCGCGTATATACGTGACTTCTCGGTAAGAAACTTGCGTATGAGAGTTAGGACACTGAAGTTTTACACTTCCAGCTCCCTCTGATTTTGTTATGTTTGTATGTTGTGCTGTGCCGCCTCTTTCTGACTGTACTTCTTTCTTATTCCACATCTTCAAGTGTGATGATGATGTTTTCTCCTTTTGGTATGGTGCCCATACTTTGTTCCTGCATTCCTTGCTATATGTCCAAGCTTGTTACAAGTGTAACATCTTACATGTCTATATTTCTTCTATAGTAATCAACAGCTCTGTGACCAAACATATTGCAAGCAAAGCAATATCCATTAAAGTACCTTCAATGAGATGATCTTTCTGCATGATGGTCTTGAAACCATCTTCTTCTACATCTGGCTGCAACATGCCCAAGATTATGACATACATAACATTCAACATTATTCATAGGAGGAGTAGAAGATTTTCTTTCAAGAATTTCTTTCCTTGGTTGATGATGAGATTGACCTTTCATCTCCTTATTGAGCATTTCAGATTTTGCAGTCGAGTCCCTTGTCTTACTTTGTGAACTAGAATCACCTTCAATAGATTCATGAAAACCAAGACCAGTTTTGATAGAAGAAGACCTTTGACTATTAAGAATATCATCCAAGACCTTAGTACTATCTTGAAATTGTAAAAGCTTATCCTTATCTTCTAATTTACCTTTCAAGATATTTACCTCAACCTGAAGTTGTTCCTCCTTTTCTAGACATTGCTTCTTCCATATTTCTTCAGACTTTCTTCCTTCTTCCATTTGTTGCCTTAGTTTGAGTATCTCCTTTTCTTGTTCTTCATTCATATCCTGCTGCATTTGACGAATTCTGAAGGCACATTCCAGCTGAGATTTTTAACTGATGACTTCTTTTTCTTGTTTTTCAATAGCTTGGAGTAGATCTTTATTCTGCTTCTTTGATTCTTCAAGATCTTCTTTTAGCGAGTGGATCATGGCTTCAAGACTTTCATAGTAACTCGATCTATCTCTGAGTTTCTTGATGGTTGTGCTTCTTTCATTGACTTCATCTCTTAATGATGTTACTTCATCCTACAACTTTTGATATTTGTCGTTGAATAACTTCCTTACCTTGTTTCCTTCTTCTAGTTGGGCTGTTAGTTTGGTAGCTTCTTCTTTGAAGTCACATTCCCTTTTGTTCAATAGATCATGTTGATCTCTGATTTTGTCTGAAAGCCTTTTAAATTCCGCCTCTATTTGATATCTTTCTTGTTCACCCATAATAGAAAATTCAGTTATTTCGCTATCACTTTCATCTTTTCCAAATGGATAGATAGCTGGAACATCAAAGGATAGAAAATTCATACCTGATAGTTCATCTTCATTCTAAAATGATTCTGAATCTGATTTTGATTCTGAAGAGCTTCTTACACCTAATCCCCAATCGATTCTCCCACTGTCATAGTTCTTCTAAGATGTCATCTTCTACTTATGTTCTTTCTTCTTAAGCTTCTTTCCCATTGTTCCAAGGATCTCCTTCAAGCGATCAAGCTTCTACAAAAGAACCTGCTCTGATACCAATTGTTGGAAATAATACTGAGAGGGGGGGGGTGAATCAGTATTATCACATCAATAAAACTTTTTCATTTCCATATTCAGATTCATATATGCTACTTCCACAACTTCTTATGATTCAGTTAGTTGATCCTTAATGAGTGCATTAGAACATTATCAACCATATTAACAGTAAACAGGTGCAGTAAAATAGAACAGATCATCACACATGAACACCATGATATAAGGTGGAAACCCAATGTGGGTGAAAACCACCTGGTGCAATATGTTTCTATCTTCTTTCAATTAGAAACTTATTTTTACAATTGTATGGGTGCAGTCCTTTACCAGTACGCAGGCTGCAACCTGCAGAGAGCTACAACCATCTCTCGTTTTCCAGACTCTCCTAGAAGGGAGCTACAACCCCCTTAGCTCTTGCACTAGCCAAGATACTAGTACGTAGGTGCTGGCCTACAAAAGGCTACAACCTTCCCTTTCTTCCAGGGACAATGTTTCATAAATTTTCAGACTGGATCCATGAACATCAATCAATCATCAAGAATTTCTGCATCAAACAATCTCCTTTTCACCAATTAGCACTGAATCAAGTAGACACTTCTCTGACAGCTGTATCCAAATCACAGTAATTGTAACCACACACCAAATCTAAACCCAGAACAAAAAAATACTATCATTCAAGCTTAAAGATTAAGACCCATCAATAGAACTTATCCTTCTCCTCGCACTTAGGTTCCTTCTTTATTTAGATCCAGATCTGCACCATAACCCAATCACAGTATTCCATATCTAGCACTTTATCAGATATTCAATAACAATTCAGATGATACTTTGCCAAATGATCTCCTTCCCCTTTTATAGTCTTAGGCCTTTCACAATACCATAGTTCAAAACCATAATAATACAATACCATGAACCCAATACTTGGGATCAACACTTTTGGGTGCAATACCACAGACCAAAACCATAGGATCAAAAACATTGTCGGACCAATACCATGAACCAACCATGAAAGTGTGTGAACTTTTCTCCACATGAAATAAACTTTTTCTCCACATAAAAGTGCGTGAAATTTTCTCCACATGCAATAAACTTTTTCTCCACATAAAAGTGCGTGAAATTTTCTCCACATGAAATAAACTTTTTCTCCACATAAAAGTGCGTGAACTTTTTTTATTTTCTACATGAAATAAACTTTTCTCCGCATAAAAGTGAGTGAACTTTTTCTCCACATGAAATAAACTTTTCTCCACATAAAAGTGCGTGAACTTTTTCTCCAAATGAAATAAACTTTTCTCCACATAAAAGTGCGTGAACTTTTCTCCACATGAAATAAACTTTTCTCTGCATAAAAGTGCATGAAATTTTTACATGAAATGAACTTTTCTCTGCATAAAAGTGCGTGAAATTTTCTCTACATGAATTAAAATTTTATCTTCATGAAAGTGCGTGAACTTTGCTACACTATAATTTATCATCTGAGATGAGTGGGTTTCCATCAAGTACAACATATGTATCATAATGCCAACAATCTTCCTCTTTGGACTTAATGGCAACAACAACCAATCACTCTCCCCCTTTGACATCAAGGGCAAAGGGAAAACCAAGATAATCTCTTTCATAGAGAAACATTCTGCTGCCCATACTCCCCCTGAGTACCTACTAAAATCTCTACTCTGCTGAAGTGTGTTGTTCATTCTCCCCCTGACGATAAGCAAGCTCATTCAGATCAGCAACCCTGATTTCCTTCTATTCTTTCTCTGCCTTCGTTCCACCTAAAACCAACAACAGTTGTGAACTAGAACCAAAACCTTCTAAGATAATGCCAACAATGCATCATTAGAAATTTATATGCTCCCCCTGAACCTGTGCCAGATGGTCTTTGTCAGACCCATATCAGACTATCTTCAACCAGAGCCTGTCCCTATTGATATCCATCAAGCCTCCATATACGTGACTATCTCTAACAAACCGGCGTATGTACGCAGATCCTCCTCAAGCAACTCGCGCACACCCATTTTTCTCTAAAATATAAAAGTTTTAACAACAAGATAATGCATCAACTACTCCCAGCTTTTGCCTGAGGTATTCAAAGGTCTCCCTGGGCAAAGGT
>APFE030771714.1:15392-91656 GCA_000404065.3 Pinus taeda
TCACAAACATTTAAAAGAAATATCCACACTTAATACATTACAAAATTTAAAGTGTAAAGAATAAGTCCTCTAAACAAAAAGGGTTGATGCTGCATCAGCACTTTCCAAAATCAAGATGAAAATCACTAGCATTTAAAAAACGTGTTCATACTTGCTACATAAAAAATTTAAAGTGTCAAAAATCAAATTTCTAAAAAAAAGGGGTTGATGTTGCATCAACACTTTTCAAAATCAGCATGAAAATCACTAACATCAAAAAAAATGTTCATACTTGATACGTAAGAAAATTTAAAGTGCCAAAAATATGCTAAAAAAAAGAGAGTTTATTTTGGCATCACCACTTTTCAAAATCGGTTGATTTTTTGCTACCTCAAAAAAACGGGTACCAATTCACTTTCTCGTTTGATCGGTAACTATGTTGAAAGTAATATGACACTTCTCTGGATCAGTCAACAACCTCTTTATTGAACACTCTACATTTCATTGTCATCCTGATTCAAAACTAAATTTCTTCTTAATCCAGTACAAAGAAGAACCTTCACTAAGGGTACCACATCATTAAAAATTCATGATTTTTGAAAAATAGAACTCAAAGTATCATGTCCAAATCGGCTTAAAACCATTGTCCAAGAATTAAAATGATGAGTTTCAGGGAAAGAGAAGGATAACCAAGCAAATCATAATATATTATCAACTTTAATACCACAGACATGGGACTGTTGCCGACAAGTGTCTATAACCTCGACAGAGATGTCTTTTAACCCAGCGAAATTCCTGTGTCTCACTTGCCAGATATAGATTCAGAATTATCTTATTTGAATTTTAGATGAAGGCCACTGTCCTGGCTTGGTAACCAGCTAATGGCATTGCCACTCACAAGAAGTATCATGGATGAACAGGTCAGCTCATGATGAGACCTCCTATCTTCCATCTTTTGGCTGAAAGCCTTTACAGTGGCTTGGTGAACAACATCAGTAATGTCATGCATGTTAGGTCCCATGATCGTGGTAGGTCGGCTCATCACAAGACCTCCTATCCTCCCCTAAATATTTTGTAAGCTCTTATTATTATTAACCTTAAAGGTTACTTAATAAGTGGGGAGACAGATCTACTCCATAAGAGTACGGGATGGTGTGAAAATTTTTAATGACTAATCATTACTGATTAGTTCGTCTACCCTAAAGACTTATTAAGAACATCCCAGATAATGACTAAAAGGCTCTTTGAGTTAATAATTCTAGTGTTCTCATGAAAAACTCATTATGATCTTTTACAAGAGTGGTCCACCATAGGGGGCTCTCCAATAGTACCTTCTATGGGAAACTGAAAAATATATATCTTAGATGACAACTCATTAGAGTGATTAATGATGGTTACTTTTTCAGAATCATGAGGTATTAGAGTGAATCATACTCAACAAGATTTGTCACAAATGTGTGTGTTAACAACTAATATGAATCAAAAGCAGTTTCAGTGGAAATGCTTTAAAAGTCAAAACCCTAATAGCATTATCATAACAACTTTATTAATTTATTCTTCTACCCTACTCTACCCTAAGAAGTAGAAGACTCCCTTTTAAGTTTAGGAGTACTTCCAATGCATCCACATGTGCAACAGAAGGACAATTATACTCATGTTCAAATTTGAAAAGTATATACGAGAAAATACCAGAACATGAGGTACCAGTTGCACTAATTGATGTGATGCTACAAATTGTCGAATGATAAAGGAGTAGTGGATACTGACAGTCATTTGGAACTAGAATTCTATGGGATCCATATACTCTTGGTTACTTGATTCATGGGAAACATCCAGCGCATCGTGAAAATCCTCCACATTTCCTTGTCTATCCTCTAAAGTGTAGGCCGGATCAGATAGATGTTTTGTTTCTAATGGCTTCTCTTCATCATGCATGATCCACAGCTTCTCGGTCTCCTTAGGAAGATCTTCCGGATCTTCATGAATCTTATCTTCTAGAGGAATAGACCTTTCTCTGATTGATGCCAAAATGTGATCTTTATGTGAAGCAGAGACCCCAACTTCTGCTAGAATTTGAGATAATTCTTGGAATAGCATCACACTTCTTGACATTTTCTTGTTAGCTAGAAAGTGTTGTTGACACCAAACCTAAAATATTCGTTTAATCAGACAACCAAACTTTGGAGTGACCCAAATAACAGTGGATGTGTGGCTCTTCACTCACATCTTACTGTCATCTCCTCCCTCTAGTTTCCCTGCGATGGTAAAATTGGGGAAAAAATAAATTAATTAATATCAATTACAGTAAAGAAAACAACCACACTTTGCAGTAAAGAAAATCACTCATTTTCAGTAAAGAAAGTCTGGCCTGTAAGCTTTCTGGCAATACTATCTAGTATCCTTCAGCAAACAAGGGGAATTGCATTAATCTAAAAATTCAATTGTGGAAAAAAATCATAACAAATCATGAGGCCTCATCCTACAATGCATCCCCGACAACGACGCCAAAATGTTGGGAGGTATAAATACTAGATTTACACCCACATTTAAATTGTCAATCCAGGGTCGTAAGACTTAGAGACATAGCACAATATATGCCAGAATACAACATCGAGGATTTGTAAAATCAAAATCCTAAAAACAATTCGAAAAGGAAATCATTCAAGAAAATACATTCCAAAGTAAACACGCTACAACAAATAAAAGATACAAAGCTTCTTAAAAGACTACAGCTACGCTGCAAATATGAAAGCATGAAACAAATTCAATTTCAAACTATTTTAAAATTTGTATTTAAAATGCTTCTTTCGAATGATGCTGGAAAGGAATCATAAGTGTATGGCAATATTCACTCCAAAATTTAAATTATTGAGTGAGGATATCTTCAACTTGCTAGACACTTTACTTATGTTGAAAATGTATTCAAACTAATCTTGGTATTTAAATAAATGACTTTGTCTTACAATTCCAAAATCAATTCATATGATAGTTCATAAGTGCCCAATAATATGAATAATGAATTAAATGATAACCTTGTTGATCTCATACCATTATTATCCTTGTCTTGAATCCCTGCAACTCAAAATATGTTTCGTTATAAAATAAATTGAACATGGCAATAGTGAAAATGAGAAAAGAAGCACTTGTTATATCTACTCTATTTTTGGTCTAGTTACTGGAATAGAAATAAATTGTTAAATTTACTAATCAAACCTGTGAAATAAAATATAAAACATAAAGGAAATCATGAAATGGCAGAACAAAGTTTAAAGAACACCACACAATTCGGGAAATGAAACACAGTCAAATGAATTACACAAGCATGTAATAAAATGCACTGAAGTAAATCGCACTAACAAGAAATAAAATGTAATAGAATAAATAAATCCTAAGTAATCTAGGTAAAAAACTGGTTGATGGGCTCGAACAACCAACTCGATCTCACTGTAAAAATTAAATCAACACGCCATCTTAGAAATTCGAAATAGCCTGTAAATGTAAATTGAATGCAGAATCATATTACTACTAAAATCAAATTACAGAAATACGAAACAATTAATTCTTAGGCTCCAGTGATCCCCTCCAGGGATCATTCCACTGGGCTCAGACTCCTCTCATGGCACAATTAAAATCCAGTCTCTGGAAATAATGCAACGTACAGGTTTGAATCTCCAGTCCATAGCCTGATGTTCTTTTGCAATCCCACCTTCTGTGCGATTTTTCTATTAGTACACAAATCTCCATTATATAGTAGTAGTGTTTCCCCTAATTAACCAGATTGATTGTTACATGGTATATAAATTTAGAATTAATAAAAATTGGTTAATATTACATCAAGAATATTTATTTCAAATTAGGTTCGAATTGGTGTGAATATGGCTTCTGCAAGTAATTTAAATTCATCGTTTTGTTGGCAGGCTCAATCATCTCTTGTTCTAATGTGGAAATTTTGAATATGTACATTAGAAGAGGCAACGTGAATCCCATCGGTGTTGGGGCTATCATGGGGATTGGCAGAGATGTTGTTGTATGGATCAGAGAGGCCAGTGCAGTGACTCATCTGCATTGCCCAATAGAGGTGGAGATTTTTCCTGTCGAATGTCCAGAAGCTGTAAGGGCGCATCGAGAGGCTCGCTACCTTTAGTCTCTCCTTACATCGCTCTTTCATGGCATACATATATGCTTCCACTCCCTCTCCTTCAGATCCTCCAAGTTTCTCCGTAATAAATCCTTTGCCCAATCCTTGATGGAAACAAATTAAGCCCACAATCAGCGGCAATATCACGAATGAGATTAGAGGTGGTAGTGTCAGTAGCAAGAATCAAATCATGGTCAGAGTCAACAAAGTCCAAAATTGCATACAAATCCAAGGAGCCCCCCAGATTTTCAACAGAGGGGGCAAAGAGAACGAGTCCATCATACAAGTACTAGTCGAATCTCTGGAGTGCGAGCTTGGGATCATGTGCAAGCTTGAAGTCGGACAGACATTTGATGAAGGGTTTGAATTCGTCATTACCCTTGGTGGGAAATGTGGGGCCCTCAGTCTCTAGATCTTCCTGTGGGGACAAGAAGCCAATCAACAAATTTAGAAGATAAATGCCCAACCCATAACCCTTGACATAATACACTCTTAGGCAGTAGAGGATGGCCATGAATAGTGTGGTGACCCATCTGGGCACCCCCTCTTTCCATATTAAGCATTCTAGAAGTAACGAATTTCCACTCATTTCAATCCCAAAGCCAACAAATGATGAAAGGAGTACTGCCAGAATAGGTTGCACATGGAGCACCAAGTAGAACACATGCACAAAGAGGAGTACGAGTGCACATTGAACTGAAACATATACCCAAATATGTCATTTTTCAACCATAGTCAATGATGTGAGTGATGCAATGAGGCGAATATGCATGCAACCAGTAAAGAAATAGCAAGAGCAACAAAACCCAATTTGTTAACCATAAAAATGACATTGTGTGGGTGTTGTTCAACAATCTCTGCACACAATCATATCTTGAGACTCGACAAAAGGTGCATAATGTACTTCTCAATCTTTTTCATTGAACTCAAGTTTTTTCTCTTGTTCATGAGATGAATCCATACTCAAATGTGTTTTAGGAAGTATTCCCGCACTGCTGGTATGAAAACTGCTAGTACATGACTTATTCATTTGTCACCAAGAAGGCATATTATTTTTGACATTTACACAAAACATTCTTCAAATTAACCAACAAGAAGAATTCATAATTTAATAGCTATTGCCTATGAATGCCTCTAAACCCACAATCTCCATGGCTATCCAAGAAATGGCAAGGCTAGGAAATCCACTGTCAATCCAGACAATCCTCCATTCCAGTGACAAATCATGACCAATGATCCACATGCATATGCCATGCATGCCCAAACTATTGAGGAAAACATACATGCAACTCGGTACCTACAAGCCAAATTTGTTGTAGCTGTTGATCCTGATGTCCTCTTACGCTTTCCTACTCTTCCTTTTCCTTCTTGCTCTAAAACTCCAAGTATGCCACAGTCTCCAAGAGTGCTTCAAGAAAACTCTAGGTGTCCAAGAGTATGAGAGAGAGAATAATGAGAGAGCTCCAAAACTGAACTGACCAAAGTCTATGTCCTGATCCTCATAAGCCTTTTTATGATGACGCCTCTATTTTCTTCGTTTTCCATTATTTTCCTTCATTTTCCTCCTTACATGCAAATTGTTACCTTTATTTCCATTATTTCCAAAATAATTGTGCCAAAAATGCAATTTTTCCTTTTCAAATCCTTAGCCATTGCCTTTGCCAATTTCCTTGTCCATTAATAACCAAATGAACACCCACACTGGGATGTCTTGCCCAACATTCAGCTTGGAATAAGTGTCCCATCAACTGCGGTTATTATTTTTCCTTTATTAACATTTACTACATGGAATTTTCACCAAGGTTGTTACATTTTTTTTTTTTAAATCCTCTTTCCACCACTCCTTAGAGTCAGTGATCAGTTTCCAAACCAAATTGGCTCCCAAGGCTATGTTGAACATGAGAGGATCTTGTATCTCCAAACCCACCACTTATTTGGGAAGGCGGATTGTATTCCAATTAATTGGATGAAACTTTTTATCATTAGTCTTGCCCCCTTTTCATATAAATTTCCTGACCATGATACTGATTTGATTTAAGGTTCCTTTTGGAGCTAGAAGCCCAAAGCAGAGATAAATTGGGAGGGAGGAAAGCATAACCTTGATTATAATTTCCCTGCCAGCAAGATTCAACCAAAATGATCCCCACCCTGCGATCTTCTTTCTAATTTTTTTACAAAAATTCATCTCAGTCTTCCTTCTGGGGATTTCCTAATGAGATAGGGGCTTCCAAATATTTAAATGATCTTCACTCCTACTGTATGGAGAACCCCAGGGTAGATGCAATTTCCTAGAGCACAGACGCCGAGAAGTTCCATCCATAAAGACAACTCTTCCTCTTATTTACCATCCCCCCTAAGGGATCTAGGTAATTATCCAAAAATATTTTAAACCTGGACGTTATGATTTTGGAAGCACCATCCAACATAATGGTATCACCTGTGAACTATGAATGATTGACATCTTTAACATTTCGGGCAATTGAGAGACCTAGCAAGGCCCCGAGATTTTGGGCTTCTTCAAGATTTAGGATCAAACTCTCAACTACTATGATGTAAAGTAGAGGAGAGAAAGGACATCCTTTTTTAAGGCCTCTCAAGGCTTTGAAAAAGGGGGCTTCCCTGCCATTAATCAAGGGGGTGATTCGGGGATGGCCAATACATGCATTTATGCAATTGGAAAAATCCTTGTTGAAGCCAAGTTTTTCCAAGATGGGAAAAAGAAAAGAATGACAACCAATCTAACACATTCGCCATATCTATCTTAATAAAAAAAAAGTCGATTCTTCACTTTCTTGACTCAAACGGATTGCTTATTGGACCAAGATGATGTTGTCTAATATGTATCTTTTTTTTAGAAAGTCGCCTTGATTTTCTGAAAGCAATCTCAAAAGGATCATTTTAAAACTTTGTGCAATATTTTTTTCAGGATTTTGTTGGAGGTGTTGCACAAGGATATGGGATGAAACCTATTGAAGGAGGGAGTTTTTGATTCCTTCGGAGTTAGCGCTAAGAAGATAGTGTTTTTCCCCCCTCTAACCTTCCCTTTAACCCTAGTGTAATTGAGCATTCTAATCATGTCCTTCTTGATCAAAGACCAAAAAGAATGATAAAATTTGATAAAGAAATCATCTGGTCTTGGGGCCTTGTCTCGATCCATGGACCATATTGCATCGATAACCTCATCATCCTTGATCTCTTGCATGAGGAGATGATTCTCTTCTTCTGAGATTTTCGAGGAAAAAGGAGTCAAAAATTCCTATGCCTTCTCATCATTAAGGTCTCAATTCAAGGATAACAGAGTTTGGAAGTGATTAAAATCTTCCTCCTTAATCTCAGACAACTTGGTGATATGAGGTTTACCTTATAGAATGATTTCCCTCACCCTGTTATGAAGCTCCCTAGATTTAGTCTATTTATGGAAAAATGAGGTGTTTTAATCCCTAACTTTCAACCAGGTGCTTTTGGATTTTAACCTCCATATCTCTTCCTATTTCCTATTCTCTTGGAATATTTGTTTATTGAGACTCTTCTCCGTCTCTATATGTCATTCCTCCACCACATGGTCCTCCATTATATTAAGGTGGTGCTCCAATTGTTTTACCAAATCTTCCTTTCTCTTCCTAGGTGGAACATGCACCTCTTTGGCTCATGTCGCAATATTGTTTTACTAACTTGATTTTAGATTCCCAAATGAAAGCGAGGGAACCAACATATTGTGTTCGCCAAGCTTGAGAGATCATCTCTCCAACCCCTTTCTCTGTCAACCATCCCGAATTGTACTGAAAGGGGATTGGCCGTAAATCCTCCTTATATTTCAACACCAACAAGATTGGTCTATGATTTGACTCTCTTGAGGCCATGATGGAGGAGTGTGGATCCAATTCTTGAAGAATCCATGAACTTTGAATGAGGAATTGATCGATTCAGGAAACGATGTGACCTTCTCCAACTCTTCTATTTGACCAAGTTTACTTACCTTTAAGAGGTTTAATATCTACCAGATCCCACTCAGAGAGGAGGCCCTCCATATTCTCTCTGAATGGATCCTGGACTATGTTTCCACCCTCGCACTCAGAAGATAGCAAGGTAGTGTTGTTGTCTCCACCCACTATGCCATCTTGATTCCAAATTTTATTCTTGAGGGACGAGATTTTGTCCCAAAATTCTAGCTTCTCTGCATAAGAAGAGGGCACATAAACATTTATTACTCTAAACCTCTCGTTTGTATCCTTTTTTTCGAGCTCCACCACTATCCAGTTTGTGGATTTGATATTATCAACCATGGAAAATTGTCCACTGTGCCAAAAAATTCCTAATCTGCCTTATGCTCCCCTTAAATTTTGACCTATGAATGTCCTTCCAAAAGGTTTTAGACACCTTCATTAAATATTCTTATTCTATCTTCAATTCTTGTAAGAGGGAAATTGATGGTTGTTCCCTTTTGATCAACTCTTTTACTTAGAGGGTCATCCCATACCCATTGTATTCCAAGAGAGAAGCTTCATTGATTGGGGGTCGATAGTGATTTTGCACTGCCCTTTGTTGTTCATGTTGTACCTTTGAGCCCAAAGGGTTTTAGGAGATTAGAGATCTAGAGTTGGCTCCAAAGCTTCTTATTATGTTCGACTTTTGATTCTCTGATTTCCTTTTTTGAGTGTCTTCCTTTATTCATAGCATTGCTCACTATTTCTTGGTTGTTGATTTCCTCACTTCCTTGAGCCTACGACATATTCTTGGTTATTATTTTCCTTGGGCCTTCTTGGGGCTCATGTTGTGCCTTTACACGGGATGATGTTTGAGCCAACTGACAAAGAATCGAGCCCCCCCTCCAGGTTTGGAATGCACTGACTCTAGTGAGGTTGGCTAACAGGGGGGATGGCTACTTATTAGCCTCGTTCATTTTTCCCTCTCCTAGAGAAAACTCTGCATTATTCTCCTCGATGCTCCCTACTTGATTATCTTGAGCCTCCAATTGAGAAGCTTATGGGGACTGGAAATCCCCAAATGGGATCCCTGAAGAGGATAACCCATTATTAGCCTACATTGTTTTCCTATTATTTGTATGCCCTTTCTTATTTCCTCCCTTCTTTTGAGTCTACAATTGTTCAAATTGAGTTCCTTGTCCAACTTGGTTCCCTTTCAAAGTTTCGAGATAAGCTCTTTTATAATCCCTGGAAAAATCCCCATACTCATGACAAACCCTACATTTGAAAGGGATTTGTTTGTAATCTAGGATCTAACAATGTTTCCAACTTCCCATTATAAGAAAGATTTCAACAGTGAGTCCCTTCTCCAAATCCATCTCAACACAAATCTTAGCACATGCAATATGTCATCCTTTTGGTTCAGCTCGATCTATATAATTCCCAGCTCTGTTGTTGATGGCCCAAATGCGGGGGTGCATAATGTTAATATAGAAACAAAATTACAAAAAAAATACACCCTATAATTTCATGGATATTTTAAAGGATTGGATTTAATGGTAAGTAATAAGGAATTTCTTGTCATTAACTAAGGGTCTATATCTTTGAGTGTTCATTTTGTATTTTTGAGGGATATTGAATGTAGTGGTCAAATATGTAAGGCTTTCAATACACTCCACATGCACACTTAAAAGGATGAAAGTTTACCCTATTTCCATCATCAAGACCATATGCTCATTGTTGCAGTACCATAATATTTGTCAAAAATTAATTATGAAAAATATGGTTAGGGTTATGGCCTAGTTGTAGTGTATCTCTTCATGTGTTTCAAAGATAGGTTTACAGGTTTTCCATGTGCCAAAATTATGATCAACACTTGTAGGAAATGAAACATGTGTCCTCCTTCTCATATGCCTATGCCACTTCTAGAATCTTGGTGAGTGAGTCTAGTCCCAAAACCAACCAAATAAATTCATTAAAACATTGAATGAAGTGCCAAAACTCAAGGTCTCTTATTATAACCCAAAGAAAAACAAACCCTCCAATTGGTTGAGCAAGCTTTGGGGAAAAATTATTGAAGTGTCATTGAACCACAAAACACTAAACATAGGGGTTTAAAACAAGGAAAATAGATTCCATAGCAGTACTTCATTCTTGAACATCAATAGAGAGTCAATAAGATAAAGATCAGCTTGAGTTGAGAGCACTTCACATAAATTCTTTTGTTTATTGTATGATGGTTGTTCAAGGACAAATGCAACACTTTTGATTTTGATCTAACTTACCCATCACTTTACTTTGTGAATAAACTAATACCATATTGATAATACATACTATTTGTCATTTTATTTATTAAAAAAATATAAACTAAAATGGTTTTTTAATGATAATTTTTTATTTTAACAATTTTCCTCATCCCATCTCATTAATCAAAAGAGTTATTTTTCCTTTTTGAATATCTCAAATTTAAAATATTAAACATCAATTTCAATAATAATTAAAAAAGTAGTTAAATTGAATAAACATAGAACATTAAATTATAATAATAATAATAATTTATTTTAGAGTTATAGTTAAGTTAGACATAATGAGACTCTCTTCTTTATGAGATAAAAAACCCGCCTCGACACAACAATTAGACGATCATAGTCTATAGAAGTGTACATACAATATCCCACTCTGAATTTAAAACTATGATCTATTATAAAGAAACACATACTCTTACCCACTCAAACTATACCATTATTATAAAAATAATAGTATAGTTTGATTTATAAATTTTAAAACAAATAATATAAAAAATTAAAACTTTACTTACCAATTCAACTCCCAAAATAACACATGCAAATTCAAAGATGATGCAACAATATAAAAAATAGTCATCAACTAAAGTTGGGATCCCACTATATATTTCATTTTCATATTGTTTGATAATAATGACAACTTAAGTGAAAGCCCTACACGTCTCTCTTTATTACGACCAAAGAAATTTGGTGTAGAAGTAACGACAAGGGGTACACAATCATGTTAGTAAAATATATCTAAAGAAATACAATTTTCCACACCTCACTCATAAAGTTTAGGTGGGCAGTGGGTCGTATAGATTTGGTCCGATTTATGGGGCCCATTTGCTTTAAGTCTAAGCAAACCGATGGTCAATGACTTCCTAATTCCCACGTTTGGTTTGAAGTCGGTTTGCTTTTGGAATTTTTGTATAAATGATTTTTGAAAAAAAAAATATTACTTAATTGTGTTTAGTTGGGTGGGAAAGATTATATTATTATTAAATTTTATTTAGGGTTAATATGTTAAATAATTGAGTCAAGAGATTTATTTACAATTTAGTATAAGGGGATGTGTAAGTTTGTCTATCTCCGTCTCTTTAAAATAAAAATAAAAATAATATTCTAAAAAAATGAATATGTTGTAAAGTAATTAGAAGTAAAAACGCATTGTATTTTGCAATCTAAAAAAGTTTAGACGTGAAGAAATTTGATCCCTCTCGGCTCATGTTAGATCCGTACTTAAGATAGATCTATGATGGTTATAATAAATTAGATTTTATATCAATCTGAAGGAGAAGGAATAATGAGTTCAATAAATTTTGTGGAGTTAAAATCATCTTACAAGACTATAGGTATAATTTGGAGTTTTATAAATCTTGTGGAATCAAAACCTTTACCTATGAACCAAATTCATGAGATCACAAATATAGCTTTGGAGTTCTGTAAATCTTGTCGAGGCAAAATCCTCATGTATGAACCAAATTTATGAAATCACAAGCATACTCAAAAGTCATACCCATGGATCAAGTTTAGTTAGGATCACAAATGGGACTAACTATGGACATTGTGGTCAATAACATAATCGATAGAGTCTTGATGAAAAGGATACCTGGCATGCCTTTATAAGTCATTGAAGAGTAAATTAGAGCCCATGCAAAATTTAAAGTTTGAACAAGTTTGTGGAGAAGCCACACCTATGCAAACAAATGGAGGCATAACACTATTTTCTTAAAGGTTAATGGTAGTATGCTAATTAGATTACATTGTTGGCATCCATGCAGGGCTTCTTATGCTTTTCCCAAAATTGTATGTCCTGCCCATCACAACTAATGAAGGACAAATGGTAGAGACAGAGAAGGGAGTTAAGATGCTCAAAGGAAAGGGATCCACTCCACATTGCATCCACAAGGGGACTCATGGGACCTGCCCAACTCTTAGATGAGATGAAAATATGAGGGACATGTGGCTTTTGAATCCATGTTAATGAAATAAAAATGGCTCAACCATAAGGAACACAAGACGATCTATGGAAACTCCATAGATGTCAAGTCAATGATTCCATCAAAGCCTTGATAATTACAATTGGCTTTTATTGATTCTTTTCATCTCTTGACTTTTCCAAATAAATCAAACCAATGGATGGAAAGTAACTACAAAATGGAATTACCCCGATGGGGGTGGAATATCAATAGATCTCGAGGATTGTGGCAGGGTTTTGCGTGGGTTTTTCCACCTTACACCTCCCCTAGACATCACATTAGGCATCAAGCGGTAGTTGGGCTGCATGCAGGCCTATGCGAAGGCCCAAGCCACTAGAGGGTGGCTATTAATTATCTTAGTGTTGATTACATGCTCATTCATTTCTTGTACTGGTTGAGAGGACATTGGCACGCTCGAAGAGGGATGAGGAAACATAGTAAAAGGGGCAGAGGAATGTATGATAAGGTATATGTGTGGGAGTCGGGCTTTGGGGCGATTTTTGAAGGGAAATATTTTCGCCTCATGTCAATTGCAGAAGGAGGCATCCTATGCGGAATTGGCAATGTATACCTCAGTGAAAAGAAGTTCCAGGGAGCGAAGAGGAGGATTTAATGAACAACAATGGGCAATGGGGGAATTCATGTGGAGTAGAATTACATAAACATTGTTCTCATCTCTCAAGCTGCGTTCTTAGAGCTATTGTGGGTCATTCATATCAAGTTGAAATCTTTATGCTTGGTTGTTCTGTCTCCATTGGCCAATTGTCTATGTATAGTTTTATATATTGAGAAATTTATCGGGATAGAGTAGATGGTTAGGAAGGGGAGCTTTGGGTTGTCTTATCTATCTACATTGAAGAAGTTGGGGCATCGAGAACCTTATTGGTGGAAGGTGAATCACCACCTCAAGTACTTGAGTGTTGCAAGTGGCTTGGATTTAGGGTATTTATGGCTTTGATGTAGTCGAGGAAGGGTTAAGATTATTTGGCTAATTTCTAGTGTAGTTGTTGGAGTCTTGAGTGTCTGCTCCATCCAATTTGAGCGCTCTTCATCTCTTCTAGGGAGCCTAGGGAATATTAACATTGTAGAAAGTAGACCGGAGCAGGGTGAAGTAGTTTTCATTTTTTTGAGTTGGTTCGTTTCGATGGGGGTTTGTGATGGTCTTTCTAAAAAGTGATGTTGGCTTTAGGAAACATGGTTGTTCAAGCTCTCTCAATGACTAAAAATTCAAATCTAGGTGTTGAATATGCCTCTGCAAAGAGGCTAGGTGCACTATGATATGGAGGGATGGGGCTTGCAAGGTCAATGACATTAGCGTGAAGAAGGTTAGGGGGAGACTATCGATCCTCCGCTTTCTCTCCCCTTTCAATTTGTGAAGAATGCTTTTGCGACGGACAACAATGGTAGGTTCTTGTTCTAAATCAACAATGCCTTGGACCAGCTCAATCGAGCTAGGCAAGATGACCATAATGATATTATGGACCTCATGAATCATATCCAACGAAACCTATGGGAGATGCATGATAGGACGGTAAGCCTTTGGAGAGAACAATGGTGCATCCAAGAGTAGCTAGACCGTATGGAAACCCAATTGGCACACATGGAGGGGCATGTGCACTACGAATTCAAATCACCGCCATCTCTTGGTTTTGGCCTTGATCACCTTGTTCAAGTAAATTTTGATGATGTTTGATGTAAGTGGCTTCTATCTTGGTCTTATAAGTGCTTTGGCTTTTTTACCTATCAACTTATGTAAATCTCTATCATTTTGGAAATTCACGTTGTATTTGGGCGTGTAAACGTTAGCCAATAATTCTAGTAAAAATGAAGCAAAATTTGAAAAATAATATAAGAAGATGTAACTTTTTAAATTAATAAAAAAACCTAGATTGACAAAAATAAACTACAAAATAAACTTTAAAAAACTATATATATATATATTATAAACACTATTAAAAAATCAAGAAAATAATAATATTAAAAAAAATTACGCTGTGTAAAATAAAAGTTATCCCATATCTTGAACCATTCACACATAATCTTAGAAAATGAGTTGGCATAGAGCACTTGATAGGAGAGTGTGGCATAAGGTACTCATGTGTAATACATAAGTAAATATATACAAAGTCCTAACATTTTTTGTATTGCTTTTAATTGTAAATCTCCTAGCAATCTCCTAGAAAAATAATACAGAGGAAAAAAAAGCAATACAAAAGATTATATTGCTTTTTATTTGCAAATCCCCAACGAAATAATACTGAGGGAAAAAAAACCATTTTAAGATGGAAATTTCCCTAAAGTTTCTCATAATAATTATTTATATTTTATATATACGTTAAATGATATTTATATTTTTTTTTTTTATATAATTATTTTATATTTTTTTTTTTATATAATTATTATTTGATAATGTTTAAAAAATAAAATAGTAATTTTTATTTTAAAATTAATTTACACTTTACATTAATAAATTAAATTAATAAAAAAATTAATTATAAAATCAAACCATAATTTATATATTTATTATACATTGATATTGAAGATAATAATAATTTGAGATAAATTTGACCTATTACATGTTGACATAAAACGAGGTGTAGAGTATGTATGCCTTTGTAGACTTAGCAATAAAATTATTGCGTGAAGGTAGGTCCCTTGTCCCACAAACAAGGGGTCTCATACACCAATTTGGTGTCTAACTTAGTCATGACCTTGTAATTAGATGATGATAATAATAATAATAATATTACATATCCTTAATTGTAAAATCTTAGTGAAGTGTTTGATTCCACAAATCATATGCTTACGTGCATAATGACGACGAAAGAAAGAAAGAAATTATTTTAACATCCACGACGCTAAAGATAGTCTATGGGACAGATTGCTTCTTCATTTGCTTGATGTATTCAACCCTTTTTCTATGAAGCTTCAAAATAAATTCTCCCAACTTCTCGAAAAACCCTTCGCTAAATAGATTATCCCAAGAGCTAGCTGCCATCATATCTGCATAACTTTCCCTGTTGCCTTTGAAGGCCTCACATTCTAAAATGAAATGTTTTTTTGTTTACACTTTTCCAGAAGAACAAAAAATGCATACTCTTTCCTCCCACACTTCCTTTGGCCTTTTCCAGCGCTATGTTTCGCAACGAAGTTGATGAGAATTATTCCTTCACTGAGCAAAAAGAATTTTGGCTGTCCAAGAGATATTGGCCTCTATGTATGCTTTTGGTTGATGACTATGAGTGAGATTAAACACTTCAATATAGTAATTTTTCTTTCTTCCTAGCTCCTTACCCCAAGTACGCTTGTGGAACTTTTCCATAACAAAAGCTTTTATCTCTTTGTTGTTTATGGGACACGCGTTCAAGCAAATACCCCATTTACTAAACCATTTGTTATTTTGTTACATCCAAGTTTTTTTGCTCTTGCACAATCTATCATTAAAGACAACCTTAGGCCATCTACCCTCTTCCATTTGCTCAATTTTTTTTACATACCTTATAACTCGCACCATAACAATTACTTCAATAGGAGCAGTCCATGTTTCACTTAACAAGATATCATAAGGAACTGCACTTTTAATCTTAAATTTGTTTGTAATCAAACGCTTATGAATTTTCTCAATTTGTCTCCACTGCACGTTGGATGTACTACTGGCCCATAGATCACAATCATATAGAATCATCGGAATCACTAGAAGCCCAAAAAGAGTCTGAGTGGTTTTCCAATCCCATAACTCTGCCTCTCTACACCTATTTTGAAAAGCATAAAATGTTTTCCAACCCCCCAAAGTTCTTTTCTTTCTACAACCATTCCAACTTAGATTTTTGTTGAAGTCAATTCCGAGGTATTTGTAATCCGCAACTTCTTCCAGAATGTTGCCTTCAAAGTAGAACTTATGATGGTTATGTTTTCTTTTCTTAGAGAAGACCACTACTTTCGTTTTGCTGATATCGACTTGAATCCCCACACTTCTACAAAAATGCTCAAGGGATAGTAAGTGCTCTTGCAAATCAAGAGCCGATTTAGCAATTAGAATAAGGTCATCTGCATACAAAAGAAGCCTTATAACACACTTGCCCAAATAGATACTATCACCCCCTTGCGAATTTAACCACTCCTCAAGCTTGTTGATATATAAACCAAAAAGGGTAGGAGAGAGTGGGCAACCTTGCTTGGCCCCAATATCGCTTTTAAAACTTTCAGAAATGCCTACTGAAGTTCTAATTTTGACTTTCACCTCTTCATAGATGATGATAATAATAATAATATTACATATCCTTAATTGTAAAATCTTAGTGAAATGTTTGATTCCACAAATCATATGCTTACGTGCATAATGACGACGAAAGAAAGAAAGAAATTGTTTTAACGTCCACGAGGCTAAAGATAGCCTATGGGACAGATTGCTTCTTCATTTGCTTGATGTATTCAGCCTTTTTTCTGTAAAGCTTCAAAATAAATGCTCCTAGCTTCTCGACAAACCCTTCATTAAATAGATTATCCCAAGAGCTAGCTACCATCATATATGCATAACTTTCCTTGTTGCCTTTGAAGGCCTCACATTCTAAAATGAAATGTTTTTCTGTTTCCACTTTTCCAGAAGAACAAAAAATGCATACTCTTTCCTCCCACACTTCCTTTGGCCTTTTCAAGTGTTGTGTTTCGCAACAGAGTTGATGAGAATTATTCCTTAACTTAGCAAAAAGAATTTTGGCTCTCCAGGAGATATTGACCTCTTTGTATGCTTTTGGTTGATGACTATGAGTGAGATTAAACACTTCAATATAGTAATTTTTCTTTCTTCCTAGCTCCTTATCCCAAGTACGCTTGTGGAACTTTTCCATAACAAAAGATTTTATCTCTTTGTTGTTTATGGGACATGCGTTCAAGAAAGTACCCCATTTACTAAACCATTTGTTGTTTTGTTGCATCCAAGTTTTTTTGCTCTTGCACAATCTATCATTAAAGACAACCTTAGGCCATCTACCCTCTTCCATTTGCTCAATTTTTTTTACATACCTTATGATTCGCACCATAACAATTACTTTAATAGGAGCAGTCCCTATTTCACTTAACAAGATATCATAAGGAACTGCACTTTTAATCTTAAATTTGTTTGTAATCAAACACTTATGAATTTTCTCTATTTGTCTCCACTACATGTCAGATGTACCACTGGCCCATAGTTCACAAGCATATAGAATCACCGGAATCACTAGAAGCCCAAAAAGAGTTTGAGTGATTTTCTAATCCCATAACTCTGCCTCTCTACACCTATTTTGAAATGCATAAAATGCTTTCCAACCCCCCAAAGCTCTTTTCTTTCTACAACCATTCCAACTTAGATTTTTGTTGAAGTCAATTCCGAGGTATTTATAATCCGCAACTTCTTCCAGAATGTTGCCTTCAAAGTAGAACTTATGCTGGTTATGTTTTCTTTTCTTAGAGAAGACCACTACTTTCGTTTTGCTAATATTGACTTGCATCCCCACACTTATTCAAAAATTCTCAAGGGACAGTAAGTGCTCTTGCAAACCAAGAGCCGATTTAGCAATCAGAATAAGGTCATCTGCATACAAAAGAAGCCTTATAACACACTTGCCCAAATAGATACTGTCATCCCCTTGCGAATTTAACCACTTCTCAAGCTTGTTGATATATAAACCAAAAATGGTAGGAGAGTGGGAAACCTTGCTTGACCCCAATATCGCTTCTAAAACTTTCAGAAATGCCTACTGAAGTTCTAATTTTGACTTTCACCTCTTCATACAGCAGATGCACAGCTGCTCTCAAATGTTTAGGAACCCCAAGTTCCTCCATTATGTGTCAAAGCTTATCCCTAGGAACCGAGTCAAATGCTTTTCTAAAATCAATAAAGCAACAAAAGACTTCTTCCTTTTTCTCCCAAACTTTTTTAATGATGTGCCTTAAAGTTATACAATGATCATTTGTGGAATGTTTAGGTCTAAAACCTGCTTGCCCTTTAGCACACTTATCTCTTTCTTCTGCCCACTTGCTAATATTTTTTTCTAACATGCTTCTAAATAGCTTTGCAAACAAAGGGTTTATCATGGTGGTCCTATAATTGGAGGGATTATTGACGTCACCACTCTTGAAAAGAGATATTGCCATACTAGTTGTCCAATCTGTGGGGAGCCCTTGTTGTATGATGTTGTTGAATATTTTTGTAATGTGAGGTGCAAGAATCTTTGAGCCCCACTTTAGATATTCTGCTTGGAGTTCAACTAAGTCTTTTGCTTTTCCAACACCCAACTTCTTGATACCCGTCTCTACCTCTTGTACTATGAAGAGTTTAGTATCAATGTTGACCAAGGGGGGAGGGTCAACCTTGGGAACCTGCTCATAAAGTTGTCTTGCATAGTCAAACCATTTAGAAGCTGTAATATTATTTTCAATTTGTATCTTTTTCAGTTGGAGCTCCTTCCAAAATAATTTGGGATTATTTTTCCCACGGAAGATTAGTTCTTCCCTCCTTGAAACCATGAAATCGGCCTTTTTCTTGCTTAATAACTGCTTGTAAGCTTTGAGCTTTATGTTATCCTTGTTTGACTCTTACCACATTCTCCTTGCCTTTTTTCATTCCTCGTCAAACCAAGCATTAACCAAAAATCAATTTGTTTCATGTTTCTTAATTTTTGCTCTTTTGCACTTTGCAAGTGCGCATTGAATTAAATGTGTTAATTCATGACTATGAAGGCTGTGAATTGTAATTTTCTCCTTCTCGAAGAGCCTCTCTAGTGTCATTTTGAAGGTATTACTATTTTCTAGGGTCAAAATAATTTTGCCTTGTGGGAGATTTTGTTGAACATGTTGAATTTTTTACTCTAATTGTTTCTTTCAAGTCCAAGAGAAACATAAATAAATTGACTTGTGATCTGATTCCAAGTCTCACAGCTGATCTCCAATCAAAACTTCCTCCATTTTCTCACACAAACCATGCGAGCAAATTATATAATCTACCACACTTGATCCATTATAAGTATTGCAAGTGAAATTACTGGACTTTGCCCATCTAGTCAAACCATTACAAATGACTAAATCAAACGCCCCACATAGAGTAAGCAATTGTTCAGTAAAGAGATTGCAGCCCTTGACCTCTGAAATTATTTCCCACTGATGATTACTTTCTTCTGTAAGCCAAATAGGGTCACAATCATCTTTACAACAAAGAATGCTAGCTTGCTCACTTGCAGTCCTAGCATTGACATCACCCACTATAAGGACTTCACCTGGCTGTGAATATGTTTCAATATCCGTTTTTAAGGCTGCAAATGGATCTTTGTGGTCAAGCCCTCTACCTTTGTATATTTTTGAAACCTGCGGCACAAAATAGCATGATGCAATTCTGATCAATTATCAAGCAACAATTTTCTTCAAGTCATACATTATATAACACATTTGACTAAACCTCTTTTCCAAGAGTATTATTTTATACTAAACTATTCTTAATTTAATGGTACAATCTCTCAATTAATAATTATTAATTGGTAGTGAATTGAATTAGATATTTTTATTAATTAGTTGTGAATTGAATTAGATAAAAAAAATATATGTTAATTGAATTAGATAAAAATATCTTTCAAAAGAAACTTGAGATTGAGATTAAGGTATTTTTAAAGATGTGGGAGATGGAAGGCAATTATAAAGAGGATGGAGATTGAGTTTTTGTTTTTAAATAAATTAAAGATCGAAAATAATTATTAAAAATAGATTTATTGAAAATTTAGTTAGTTAGTTAGTTTGTTTGTTTTTGTTTTTTTTTTTGTTTTTTTGTTTGGTTGAATATTATGCTATTTTTTAAATAAGAATATACATGGATACGCTATATATTTTAGGGTAATTCTTTTACTAAAAAGATTAGACTATAGTTAAAAGTGCACTTTTCATAAAGATACATAGAATAACATAATGTTTGAAAAAGTTAAAAAATTATACATGTGTTGAAAAAAAGGTTGATTTTGGCCATTAGGATAAACTAAGATATCAAGAAACAAAATAATTTGAAGGATAGCATATGCCTAAGGAAAAGGATCAGAGTTTGTGGTTACAGCATGGAGGGGGTCCTAATTGTTGCCATTGGTGCTTCTTGTTGGGGGGAATACCAAGGTGTTTCTTAATGCAATCAAGGGGCTAGTCCAAGTCCCTCATACGACGATGCAAATGCTCTAGAGAGTGTAGGATGTATGCTCAATGATCGAACCAATCCATCAAGATTTTGCGAGGCGAAACATCAAATGCCAATATATGTTGATGGTGTACATGTATTAGTTGAAACAACTACACATGTGACCAACATATGTTACCCAATCTTTAAGTTCAATAAGAACCTTTATGTTTAAAAGTTGATGTTTCTGAGAGGCTCCTTCACATTCCATATGTGCAAGCTCCTCTTGGATGGGCCCCAAGGTGAGATCCTGAAACCTAGCACATATTTCCTCCAAGTGATGGTGGGTACATGAGTGTCCCTTAGAGGCCCACTTTTGGTAATATGCTGCCACTTACGGAACACGTGCACACTGACTGGGCATGGTGGGAAGCCCAACAAGGATTAAATAGAAAGTTGTCAAGGAGGCAAGGGTATAAGTGGTAGGCGCAAAGAGAGCGTCCACCTGTATAAGGGAGAGGGTCAAGTGATATGGAGATAAAGGAAGTTGGGAATTAGAAAAGGAGAAAACAACCAATGGTCCACGAAAAGGTTGTGCCAGCTTATGAGGGAGTGAAGAAAAAGATACAGAGCCAGACAGAAAAACCAGTAGGAGAAAGCAAATAACCATAGGATATCAACTAGCGAGAGAACATAAAGACCTAATAGCAAGCCGAGAAGCATGAGGAGAGCACCATACAAGAATGTAGTTTAGGGGGATACCATAAATGAATTCAATTGCAGAGGCAAAAACCATGCAAGGGGAGGAATTCAAAGCAGAAATAATTAGGGAGAGCCTACTAAAGGTGTTTGTGCTCAGATAGACCATCATCAAACATGCGTGGGGAGTTGGAGTTGAAGGAAACAACATGAGCATTGATCCTACAAGGATAGGAAACAATTGAGTCGATACGATACTTTAAATCACCAATTGGAAATTTCCACTGAAGGTTTAGTCAGATAGGGAAGACATGTTGATTGTGGAATAATAAATGTATACCAAGAACCAAAGAGTAGGGCCTGGCTAAGGCTCGATTAGGTGGGTCGATGAGTGCCCCAAATTTAGGCTAACGAGAGCTGATATAGAAGCTGCAGACATGAGGTTCTAGTACCCAACAACACCAAATGGGAATTGCACCATGAAGGAGATTGCCATAAACTGGATTGGAGTGAGAATGATCGTCACACAATGAAAAACCTAACAAGTAGTCTGGAACGATGACAAATATTCATTGTAGTGATAATGTTTAGGCATGAGATCATGTGTGTTGCATTCGACTCGCATGGGGCAAGGTCGAGATTGGAAGTGCCATAAAAATATTTTATGGAGGGTGTATTACCATGTCCCACAGTCGCTTGAGTAGGTGGGGCGGTGATAGCCAACCCCCCCCCCCCTTTTCATCGTAGGCACCCCATTTGAGGCAGATGTATCCTATTGAATAAGATGTCAACACATGTCTTTGAGTGGGGACTTCAGCATAAGGTAACAAGTGGAAGAGAGTACTTCCTTCGAGTCCAAACAACAATTATTAGCTAACATATCTATGATTGTGTTTCTTATATGTTGGACATGGGAGGGGGTAATGACTAGGATATGAATCGGAAGGGAAGAAACCTTACAAATTAGTGCTTATAGACGCTAAATTTTAAAGACTTTATGAACTACGGTGCCATTTTGTAGCTTGCAAAACATGTTGATGATAAGCTAAGAATCGCCTTCCACAAAAACATTAGAGAAATTTTGAGGTCTAAAATGGGCCTCCTAAGGAATATTATTAAATAATAGTGGAAATAATAAAATAAGATTAGATTGCCTCATCAAGTTTTGGAGGGAAAAAAGAAAAAACTACTTTTTCAACTCATATTTTGAACTTATCTCCCTATGGTTTTACTCAAATTTTGAGTGGGAGCACTCGATGGATGCGGAATTTAATGTTTCATCCAAGGAGTACCATGTTGCACACTTTTGATGGACCCTACTACATGAAAAATGTGAAATACATGAAAAAATGTGATTGCAAACATGTTTTTTCATGTATTTCACATTTTTTGTGTAGCCTCCATAAAAAATATGCAACATGGGTACTCCTTGCATGCAAAATTAGATTTTTCATCCAACGAGTGCTCTCGCTCGAAATTTGAGTAAAATTGTAGGGAGATAAGTTGAAAATACGAGTTGAAAAAGTAGTATTTTTAATCTTTTTACCTTTTTACTCAAAAAATGGTGAATCACCCCCCATGGTTGACATCATCATATTAAATCCTATTGGCTCTTATAAAGTTATTTTTGTTGTACATTTTTGTTTTGAGTCCCATTTTTGACCTCAAAATTTCTCTAATGATTTTGGAGTACCCCTGAGCCTATGCAATTTCCATCCCAATGACCAAGCCTATGATTTCCATTACATTATTGCTATTAATTCCCAAGGAGATTGAGTATATGAATAGTGGATGACCTTTGTGGTCTTTAAATATGCCACTAAATCTAGGTGGACTCAAATTCCTTTTCAAAGTGCCATCAAAATTTAGTTTGAGGAAAGAGGCAAGGGGGAGGGGACCATAGAAAGGGAATGATGGGAAAAGGGGAGGGGGTAAGGGATGAAGAATGGAGAAGGGAAGGGAACAAGATTCCAATGATAAAGGAGGTAAGCTTCCTTCCTTTGAGCCTACTAATCAGAGGGTGTCCAAGAGAATGAAAGAATGGATTCTTTGATGTTTGTCAGAGTAGAGTTCCAAATAGATTCAATGGGTATAGAGGATCCTTTGAAAATTCTCCTATTCCGCTCTTTCTAAATTTCCCAAAGAATGAAACTAGGATAGAGCGTCCAGATGTGATTAAGGACCACGTTTAAGAAGATGCATTTTCACCAATTAGAAATAGTGCTGGGAATGCTAAGGGGGTCTATGTTTGAGCGAGAAAGACGATCCTCTAAGTGTGCCCAAAGGTAAGAGGTAAAATTGCAGTTGTTGAAGAGATGTTCGAGACTTTCCAAGTGGAGGAGGCACAAAAGGCATATGGAGGGCCTTTAATAATTACATTTTAGAATGTTGGCCCATGTTGGAATTTTATTTTGAAATAAGATCCATAGAAAGAGGGATATTTTTGGCCACGTATGTTGTTTCCATATTTTAACCCATACCTCCTCTGTTTGTAGGCCATGATGACCTGCGTCCAAATGGAAAGCCTTCTGGATAAGGAAGGTTCCTTTTGTGATGTAGCCCCATCAGATTTTGTTTGGTTTAGTTGAAATAGGAGTCGACCTCTATTGAAGACTTCCCCATAATTTTTGTCATTGTCGTTCCACTAGTTTTGGTTGCTATGATGTTAGCGGTAGCCATTGGCACCATTGTTGGTTGGGATTGATTCTACTCTAATAGTCTACGAGTTTTGTTAAACAATGAGCTGTCATTTGTTCCTTCATATTGTTAAGTTGTTGATTTTCACAAAACTTTAAGAGATGTTTCCAGGAGTCTTCCCAGAACATAGCCATACATCCATTTTTAATTCCCAAAAGCAGCGTTATTGGATAAAGTGCATTCCTTTCTTTGCTAAAGACCACAATCAAACCAAGAGTTGTGATGGAGTGTGAGGGGAACATTTACGTTGCTAGATGCATTTACAAAGATCAGGGCCACCTTAGATCCACTTCCACCAAATTTTTCACCCGAGATCGTCACCATGGTGGTGGGGTCATGCAAGCCAATTTCTCCTTTGAGTTGTTTTTTACAAAGATGATCCCATGCCATTAGGGACCATTTAAATTCCAAATTGAAGCCCCCCCAAAAGGAATTTCTACTTGATTCATTGGATTTCTTGGAGAATAGAGGATGGTGCCATTAGTGTTGAACATAAGTAGATGGGACGGGCTTGGAGCACTGCTTTCAAAGGACTAGTCTGCCAACAATATTCACAAAACAAAAAGCCCATCTTGCTAGCCTATTATTGATTTTGGATAAGAGGTCCTCGTATAAGCCCCATCTTAAAGAGCTATAATCTAGTGTGACTCCTAAATATTTCGAGGGAAGATTGCACTTATGGAAACCCAAATGTTAGGTTCGTGACATTGCAATGGAGGGGGTATTAAAGAAAAAACTTGAGAATTGGATTTGGCCAATTCCATGTCAGAGGTGAGATAAAACTCCTTTAAAATTTGAAGGAACTCTTGGGCCCCATAAACAATGGGGATGATCATACCGATGGTTTCATCGATGAATTATTGATGAATGAGGGGAAGATCATTGCAAAATAAATGGAGACCTTTGAGCATGTCCTTGGAGACTGCCTCTTTAAGGGATCGCCTCAACCCTTCCATTGCTAGAATAGAAAGGAATGGTGAGAGAGGGTCACCTTGTTGGATACCTCTGAGGATTTGAAAGGGGTGTAGGGAGAGCCATTGACAAGGATTAAAAAGGAGGAAGATGATAATAGATTTCCAATCATTCAATGTAGTTTGGGAAAAAACCAAAATATTTAAGGATGTGGAAAAGATATTGTTAGTTGATCTTATTAAAATCTTTTAAGACCTCTAGCTTAAGTAGCATTCCAAGTTTTGCGAGAGATTTTCACGGAGTGTATGGCTTCGTGAGAAACCATACTACCATGAAGTATTTGGAAACCTTACACAAGGCATGTTTGTTCTTGCGAGATCAACTTTGGGAGGAAGGGCTTGAGGCGATTGGTGATTATCTTAGTAATGATCTTGTATATAACATTACATAGAGAAATGTATTTGAATCCATTAGGATCCTCCACCTCCACTTTATCATGGTTTGGTGCCAATGTAAGGAAGGTGGTGTTAAGAGCTTTGATATTAGAATGAGATCCCTTAGATTCTTCAACTTCTTTCCAGACCTCTTGGCCCATTATGGACTAGCAAGCCTGAAAGAATTCAATGGTGAAGCCATCCAGAACAGGGCCCTTATTTCTTGATCTCCCCTTGATAGTCGCTTTTATTCCTTAAGGGATATTTCTTAAAGCAGAGCTTCACTTTGTTTTCTAGATACCAAATAAGGGATGTGTTTATTGATGCTCTAGATTACCATTGACCTATTTTAATAGGTTATGTTAGAATGTTTTGATAAAAGTGTGTAAGATCATGACTAATCTCTTGATATTTTAGCTTCCATGTAATACATGTGATTATGATGTCATTATTGGAGCATGGATTTATAGAAGAAAGTCATATTCATTCCCCCTTCTTTAAGCTAGTGAACCTATGATTTTTGCTTCCATAAAATTTCTTCTTATTTCCTGTGCTCTTCAAGGTCAGTGAGGGTAGTGGTTTCTTCTATCATTAATGCATCTAATTGACCATAGATAATGGCTTCTTGTTGTATGCTATCCATTTTCTTCTCTAGTTTATGTTTTTCCTGTAGAATGTTGAGAAATTTGGTTTTATTCTAGCCTTTAAGTTTTCATTTTAGGTGTTTCAATTTTTTATAGAGTTTGTACAAATAAGAGCCTTCTAGATCTTCTTGTTCTCCTCACCATCGCTTTATGTTTTCATATAAATCAAGATGATGAAGCCAAAATTTCTCAAAGTGAAAGGCTTATTGCGAGGTCTAGACTGAATGTCTATACTTAGGCATATAAGCGAGTGGTCCGAGCGATGAATTAGAAGTATGGATGCTTCCAAAAATATGTCCCATTCCATGATAGATTCTATGATTATAAAGTGGTCCAATTTTGATACCACTTGTTGTGCCCCCCTCCCCACCTCTTTAATTATCCCAGGTGAAAATTCCATTGGTGGTTGTAAGATCCACCAGATGCAAGTTCGTCATTGTGTCTTGGAAGAGAGAATAGTACGCATCAAGCCACCATATGCCTCCATGCTTATCATCGAATGATTTGATAAGATTAAATTTGCCATTGAGGATCTAAGGGGAAGGAGAGAGGAGATTGTGTGTTCTAGCGAGTGATTGGAGGAAAAAAATGCTTGTCCTTAGGAGAGGATAGGCCATATACATTAGAAAGAAAGTAGGTCTCATAAGATCCGATTAACTAAAATTGAACCGTAAGGATGCATACAAAAACAAACATATTTAAAATTTGAATTTCCTAGGAATTATGTATGATAGTAAGGCCTCTTGAGTGTCCTTGGGTGTTTATAGCGATCACATAACGATCTTTACCCCATTTACTTATTATATGGGAAATGGCTTCGCTGGAAGTTTTGGTCTCCTAGATCATCATAATGACTAAATTTTCAGATTTCCACTTTTCTTTGAGGACCCTTTGTTTTCCTTTACAATTGAGACCTATAATATTCCATGATTGATCTTCATTTCAGGGGTATGATGGAAACATGGAAAAAATCTATTATCATCCTTATGCATCCTGAATTCACCAACATACCCCCAATTCATCAAGAAGTTGTTTGTTTTCAGGACCTTCCTCTTTTCTTCTATGTGCAGCTTTATTGAGTCCTTCAAAGGTTGGGATTGAACCCCAAGTAGTCTAGTGTTAGATTGGCCAAAGGCTTATTTTAGGCCAGAATGGCGACATTTGAAATACACCTTGCCGGGAAATTTGACTTGGTTTTTAGGGAGGGAGAAGGGGTCTTTCCCTTTTTAGGCTTTGGCCAAGTTGATAATTTGAGGGAATCAAGCTCCATTTCTTTGATTAGGTCAAGAATATCAATAAGGGGGGCCTAGGGCATGGATTTGGTAAGTAGAGGGAGTGGGGGGATGATAGAAGAGGCATGATTATCAACAGAGGAGGGTAGGGGTGGTACATAATCATGCATATCAACTTCCAGGGGTGACACAACTAGAGGAGGGTCATCAATGTTTAGAGAATAAAGTGGATTGAAATGGTTATTGGAGGGGAGGGGATATTCACAAGAAGAAGGAAGGTGGTGTATTTAGGGTTAGAGTGTTTACCTCCAACTTTAGTAAATCCCTCCTCATCATGAGTAAGGGGGCCACAAAATTAGAATTAGCAATAAGTAAAGAGAAATCACAGTAAGGATGACCATATTCAAGGAATTTGTAGCATCAGAATGGGATGTGCTCATAATCAAGGGTTTGCTTCCAGAGCTCATCTTGATAATAAATATCGATGGAATTTGGAAGCAACTCTGAAATATTCATGTAAATGCAAATGCATGTGTAAGAAATATACATAGCTTTCATAGTAGCTTGTGAGGATTTGGCATAGTGGCATAGGGCATTGCTAATGTGTACTAGGGTTTCACTGTCCTGAAATTTCATTGGTAATGAGTACAACTTTATCCATACAGGGGCAACGATGAAATCCTCCTTATTTGGCACAAACACTCTATCTAGAAATGGAGATATAGTCTTGCTAAGTTGAAAAAATACAGACCATTCTCAAATACCCATGTTCAATCCTCAAGACCAGCAAATACGATAATGAATAAAACTTTTGTGCCCAAATCTAGCTTTATCTATCCCTTAGGTTTCCATTTAAGTTGGATCCCATGAGTGAGGGGTTTTTTCTGAAGGCCAGATGTCGAGAAATTTCTCTATTAGAGGATGGTCCCACATACAATGAATATATTCCTTGACGCAGCTAGAGTGGCATTTAAATTTTGGGTCTACAATGCCCTTTAGTAAACAACTCCCCACCTAATGCTTCATTGACAAGGAAGAAGATTGTTGGGGTTTTGGCTCGAGCTATTAGGATCAGTGGTAAAAAGTTGCCCCATGTTATTACAGTTGGCAAAAATCTTGTTGTAGGAAGAGGATCCATTCCCTATGCCAACATTCACCATGAGAAGAGTGGTAGAAGAGTCACCAAGTGTTTAACAACTAAGCTTTGGTTGCAGTCCAAATTCTGTAGAGCTCTAATTTCCCAAAATTAATATTCTTTTGTAGGGTAAACACCCACGAGGGATTTGAACCAGTGAACTTTTCGCATGGAGTGCCTTAACAATGCACCCATTTATTCAAAGGCTCATAGGCTTTTGGGTTTTATTATTTATTGAGAAATATTAAAAATTTCAAAGTTTTTTTTTCCAAAATTTTTAATTAAAATAATATATTTACATATAAAAGGATCTTTTGTAAACAATAAATATTCAAAATTAAATGAATTAAACACACACACTCTTTCGTTCTTTATATATTTATATAAATTCAAAGTTAACTAACACACACACTCTTTCATTCTTTATATATTTATATAAATTCAAAATTAATTGATTATGTGTGTGTGACTCCATATTAAATGTATCAACATAGGAGGAAGTCAAAATGTTTCATTATCAACATATTGTTTATGAGTAAGGTTGCTGACATTATAGTTTATTATGTCATTAGCAAGGATTTGAACCTAGGTGGGAAAGGCAACAACTATTCCACCCAACCACCTAAGGTAACTCCAATTAACATATAAAAGTATGGAAAAAAGAAATATACAATGTTTAATGAAAAAGAAAATTTTAATTAAGAAATATTTAATAAATAAAACTAATATATTTAATTAGATTTCTATTTTTTTTTTTAAAGATAAAATATATTTAATTCATTAATTAAATAGGCGATGATTTTGCCCATAAAAGAATGGTTTTCCTGTACGATTTTGATGAAATCCATTGGAGTTTTTTGGAAATATAGGTTACAGATGTGAAGTTTTAGAATTTAGGTGCTGCAGGGGTTCTTGAGGGCACTGAATCCATTTCCACCATTAAAAAATGATTCAAAGACTCACATTTTTAGATTTTTTGAAAAAAAATCACTAAAACATTACAATCCCATAAAAAATCATATTGGAAAAAGTTAAAGAATCACTTCGTTAAACTACACATTAAAAAAATTAAATTTATGTTTTACATCTTTGCTCGGAGAGGTGCATTCTATAGCCAATATGAGGGAAATGTGGGATTTAGTTTGTGTTCAACATGGAGTTGACAAACGTCCTTTTAAAATAAAAAAATATATATATATATTTGGTTAATAGGAATACAAATTAAAGTTTTATCAACTTGGCGGTTGGGAAAACCCTAGTCGTCGTTAAACCCTAGTTTGGGTTGTCGAATCTAGTTGCAATACTGCTAAATATAGTCTCTAAGTTGTTTTGCACATGGTGCTTGTGTTTTGAAGCCTTTTTGCCATTGCCTTGCTGGTGTGGCTCTCGTTGGCTTGCCGATGGAGATCTTTGTGAGGGTTTAGATGGTGTTTTGATCTGTCGTGGATGTTGTCATCTTGTTTGTGCCCTGGCATTTTTTATGGGTTTCCAGATGCAAATGTTGTCTATTGTAGCCTTTGTCGCTTTTTGTGTAGCTCGTGGTTGCTACGGGTTATCCATGGATGTAGTTTGTTTCCATCTGCCATGAATTTGTTCAATGCTTCGGTCACTGAGGTATTGACACCACCGCCTTGCTTTGTATGCATGTTTTGTGCTATTTTTTTCGCTACTCGGGTTTTGGCCTGTGGGGTTGCTTATCAGGGACCTTTGAGTGGGTTCTAGGGATGTCTTGAAGACCACATGTAGGTTTTAGGACCTGTATGTTGGATACAATTATTTCCAATGTACATGGGTCCAACATATCTCCAGTTTTTTGGAAGTTTCCTTGGTTGACATATGCTCTATTTTTATTTAATTTTTTTATCCTTTGGGGTAAAAATGTAAAGTTATTGATGGTTTATTTTTAAGAATACACTCTTCCAATGCATATGCAAAATGTGATTTCACCATTTTATTCTGAATGAAACTACAGGTGTTTTTCTAACAAAAAATTAAAATTAAAGTTTAAGAAAATAAATTATAATAAAAAATATTAAATTCTTAAATTATAAATTAATTTGAAAATCTAGGTAAATGGAGATTTTGTTCATACAAAAATGGGAAAAATGAAGTTGATACTAAGTATTCTGGATTGCAAAATTTATGTAATTTTGAATAAGATATTTGGATAAGCTCATTGGATAATGACACTTTAAAAAATAATAATTTAAGATACATCTACTCTTATAATTTTTTAAGAAAAAATCCTCAACGCTGAGTCATAAGTTGACTAGAACCACACAACCACACCATGTTATGTAGTTAGAGAAGTTTAAGTGTTTGAGAGCTCACACAACACAAGTAGTGAAGATGTTACATATTGCAATTAAATTTAACTAATGGCTATTTGTGTTGGCTTGCAGGGTTAAAGCCTTTCATATGTGTCTAAATGGCTTGATATAACTCAACTCCTGGGATTTCTGTCTCTAAGGTTGGCTCAAATCAGTCTATCGGGCTTGGGAGTCTAAACAAAATAGAAAGAGACTTGATAGGCTAACTTTAATGGATGGGAGTTGTGGTATGACTTCTAGGTACACTTTTTGAAAAATCAATGATATCAACCTGAAAGTAAAGGAGATACAACATTAAAATCTACGGGTAATATTCAATTCTGAGTGCTTTGATATTTGATATAATGGCTTGTTACATACCCACTATTTTTTTGATGCATAACCACCACTGCTTCTTTTTAAGTTGAGTTTAGCTAAGTGGTGTAACTTGCTTGGGGAATTTGACTCTAGATTTTAGAATATTTTGGAAAATGTGGTGTAACTTACTTTGGGAATTTGACTCTATATATTAGAATATTTTGGAAAAGATTTACACCTGGAGGGATCTGGCCACTCTCACGCATGGAGTTAAATGGATCTAGGCTAGTTAAATGTTAAACAATGCTTTGAAGATCTAATATTTGAGATCATTATTTATTAAGTTAACCTCTTTGTTATGGAGGTGTCCATACTCTACATCCTCTGAATTTGAATTTGTAAAAAGTACACGTTCTTAATCATTAAATTCATTCAAATTGTCTCACATATGTGTGTGTCAACTTTAAAGTAAAAAATTACCAGTCAACTTTAGAGTAACTTTAGATTTATATTAATTAGAGTAAATTTAGTTTAAATCAACGCCTTTTTATATTTTGTTAATAGTTACTGGTTCCTCCTAAGGTTTGGTCATGCATATTGGGCATGATTTCAAAATTCTAAATTGATAAAACATGAATTCACTATCAGTAGAGTCCAATCACTATAACAAATTGTATTTGAAATAAAAAAATAATTATTAAGTAATAACCGATCATTAATAAAATCTTCACCCCAATTTTTTGATTAATTAATCTACATGCAACTTCATTAATCTGTCATTTTAAACAATTAGGTTATTTTCCAATAAATATCCTAACTTCTTAAAATTAATATAATTATATTTTTTAATTTGTGGATCATTACTTAATCTGTATTGACCCAATTTTCACATAACCTAGGTTAGAGGAGAAAAAATAAATAATTAAAATTATAATGATATATATCAATCTAAAATGTGAGAATTTCTTTTTCTTATTTTTTTATTTTTTATTTTTTATTTTTTATTTTATTTTTTTTCCACGAAGGTGGAAAATCCTATCAAACTCAGAAAATCAAACCAACAGTGAGGACAACCATCTCTGGCTACTAACTACAATTGTCGGCAGATACATCACTGTTATTAAGGAAAACCACGCCACCTGGAATAACCCCACAGGTGGTCCCCAAGGGAGCAGGGTTTCACTCCTGCCAGATGCCTTTGGGTCTTGGGCCGTTAACCTATTTCCTTACGTCTGAGGAAGACGAGCTCTTAGCCAAGTAGAAGCAGTTTTACGGCATACTCCAGGCCGAGTGAGAATATATATATATATATATATTATATATATATATTATATATTTATATATAAAAGAAAAATGGTGAATATCATTTATTTAAAAAATCATGGTAATTGTATATAGATGAGTTATATAAGAAGCTAACATGAGTTTCAATAACTTGTTATTTATGATTTACAATTTCAATACTATCTAAAATACTCATTCATAGAAAGATTTATTAGACATTAAATGATTAGAACCTTTATAATTAGGGAAATTGACTCATTGATAAGTTGTCCATTAAATAACAACATTTTTTTTTGTTTGATTGGGTAGCCAAATTGGCTTATGAGTTAGCCAATTTATTTTTATGCAACCTCATGCAAAACCATTCAATCTTTATAGTTCATTATTTTTTACCAAAGTTCAAAATTGCTTCTAATTTGACCTTTGGCCTTTGTTTCAAATTGCATGTGCTTCAGAGTGATGAATGAGTTCCCTAAAACAAGAAGAGTTTCAGTGAAATGTATGAACTAAGATAATGCCCTTTGAAAGAGCATATCCCTATACTAAATTGTTGGAAAGAATTTCTAGTTGCCATGCGTAGTCTCCAATTTTTTTTCCTTCAAAACAATATTTTACAATTCCAAATTGAAATCAAGGATACTTACAAAGTCCAGATTTACAGTAGACACAAAAAAACAGAGAATTCAAAACCACCTCTAGACAAAATGAGAGCAGAGAGACTTAAACTAGTTGGATACATGAGATACAAAGTCATACCTTCAAAGGAGCAAAAAAACTGAGAGTAGCTTCTTGAGAAGCTCATAAAATCTCGACAACATTGGAACATAGGCAATTGTAACACCCTCCTCCCACATTTACCCAAGCTAACTAGTCCATCAGAGTAAACATGTGACGAAGAGTTACTATGATATGATTCAACTCCCCATGTATAGTTAAGGAAGTGGAATTGACAAGGCAAGACCAATCTGACCTTCCTCAAGAGCTTCAAAACCTTCAGGATCCAACCAACCCCTCTAGGTGTCCAACCCCTCAGCCAACTTGATGTTTTGTTGTAATAGACCCCCAGTCGCTCCCATGACAAGCCTTCCATGCGACTGGGACCCTCAATTCGCTTCCACAATAAGGCATCCATGCGACTATGGCCCTTTTCAGGCAGTTATGTGCTAATGACCCCAAATTATGAGCCACTTTTTCAGGGTTAGGACTCAGGCCTCTGCCCAAAACTTTATGAAACTTTTAGAAATGATAAACAACATTGAGACAAGGATACCAATACAAAACTTGAACAAGAAATTGACCTGATGCCTACTAGCCATCACATGCATTCTGTCAAACACATCATAAACATGTAATCTATATGTCATAACAACATATTTGAACATAGGGACCTCATACTTATCTGAGATTCCTCAAGAAGGTATGATGTCTTCTCACAATAGTTGCATTATTGTCTATTAGGTCATACATTTATTAACAATTCATTTACTATTCAAAACATGATGAGAGCCATAACCAAAATCTGTCATAAACCATGCTTATAACCAACATAGAACCAACATAATAGAAATGATAGAATAACCATTAAATCCTCATAATAACAAGTACATTACATATAAAACACAAGAGGAAAATATCTCTTATTGACATATGCAAAAGCCAACCAATCCAAGGACTTCCACGTACCACCCGACCATAGATTGGGTTGAACCGAAATCTTTCTTTCAACCAATCACCCCCGTGCCATATTCCAAGTATGAATGTGAGTCTTACAACAAAACTTATTAGGGATTCCTCAAACTTTACTGTATATCCTGCTAATACCGGTCAAGCATTCCTAGGTCCGAAACCCTCATCTATACAACTAGGATTTACCACAATCCTACCAAGGGATTCCTAGGCCCAAACAAGAAACATACACTACTAGGCTTTACTACAATCCCACCATATACTAGTCTAGGGATCACTGGGCCTACACAAGCATGGATGCCTCCATATCTCTCCACCTAAACTGTGAGGAATTTTTCTGTCTCCACCATTTAGGCTTTACCGTATATCCCACCATTTGCCAGTCAAGGATTCCTAGGCCCAATGAGGGTATACATAATTAGGCTTTACCACAATCCCACCTTCACTGGTCCAGGGATTCCTAGGCCTTGTGTTTCTCCCCTGAGACCACTCCACTCAGTTTAGAAACCATTCAACAATCTAGCTTAACCGAATAAGAGAAACCCCATCACACCATGGCTATCCGGAAATGGAAATGCAAGGCTGAAAACAATTGTCACACTTGGAAAAATCCATGCCAATGATAACAAGAGAACTAAATACACACATGCATGTACCATGCATGCCAAAACTAGCAAGGAGATCATACATGCAACTCGATACCTGCAAGTAATTCCACTCTAGTTGCTTGATCCCGCTCTTCCGTGCTTGATGTTTGCTTTCCTTTGCCTTCTTTTTCCTTCCTTTGTTTTTCTTCCTCCAATGTTAGAGTGCTCCAAGAATACTCTAAGTGGGACAATATGAGAGAGTAGATAGAATAGAGAAAGAGCTCCAAAACTGAGTTGACAAAAGGTTGTGAACTGATCCTCAAAAGCTTTTTTATCAATGAGGCCTCTATTTTTTTCAATTTTCATTATTTTCCCTTCATTTTACCCCTCACATGCAACTTGCGACTTTTCACCTTCATTGTCTCCTAATTTCCTTTATTCCATAAATAAAATGCCAATAAATGTCTCTTACCTTTTCAAAGTCTTTGCGAATTCCCTTAGCCATAATAAACCAAATGAATACCCACACTAGAATGTTTTGCCCAACATTTAGCTTGGAATAAGTGTCCCATGACCTTGGTTATTATTTTGCCTTTATTAACATTATTACATGGATTCTTTCACCTTCGTTTTCTCCCAATTTCCTTTATTCCATAAATAAAATGCCAATATCTGTCCCTTGCCTTTTCAAAGCCTTTGCCATTGCCTTTGCGAATTCCCTTAGCCATAATAAACCAAATGAACACTGACACTAGGATCTTTTGCCCAACATTCAGCTTGGAATAGGTGTCCCATGACCTTGGTTATTGTTTTTCCTTTATTAACATTATTACATGGATTTCTAACTGGGCCTGTTATAACATTCACCCTCTTTCCATTCTTGAAGTTGAAAAGAACCTACTAGTAACAATAAACCTTCAATTATTCCTTCCACCATAAATTTTTAAGAAATATAAAGTTTAAATCCAACCTCCGAAAAAGACTAGCTCTTAGCCCATCAAAAACAATTTTAAAACATACTCACCCAATAATAAATTTATATCAATTTGCCACCCAATTAATATATTACATAATAAATCCATTTTATTTATACAACCAACTCAAATACCAAATTTAACAACCATTTAACTACTAAATTTTATAAAAATATACCCAAATTTAAACTTATAATTTTTTTTTGTAGGAGAGAATATATTCTTCACCATTATATTATTTTAACACTGATTAATAAAACGAAAAAAAAAAAAACCATTTACGACACAATGAACCTACTCCCACAAAAATCACTTTTACTATTAAATACTTTCCTTGGTGATGGAAGCATGACACCACCTTTAAATAATTGACTAAAAATGCGAAAGATACACCCGTGGGAAAGCGAGAATGGGGGTTGGGCCGATGTCTTCAATTCAACTTCAAAGCCTATGGTTGGCCACACAATTTGGTCAAATGAAGGTGGGTTGGCTCAGGGATGCCTATTTAGCTGAGAAAGAAAAACGAAACACAGCAGATCTCATCAATAGCTGGCCAGGGAAACTGGGAGTTTAGAAATTTTTTGAATGTCCAATTCAGTCGCCGAGGATCTCAAGAGTCAGGACAGCAGATCGGATAAATTGCTAAACTGCAAGTTCTGAGTTCTGAAAATTTGAACTAACCAGTTGATTATCTGAGGTTCTGAATACACCCAACTGAATTTGAGGCAAATAGATTATAGCCCACAAGTGCTTCAGAGAGTAGAAGAGAAATGGCTTCGTCAGATTTGTCCAGAATAGGGTTGGCTGGCCTGGCTGTGATGGGCCAGAATCTTGCTCTCAATATTGCAGAGAAAGGCTTCCCCATCTCGGTCTACAACAGGAGCAGTGAAAAAGTGGATGAGACTGTTGAGAGAGCCAAGGTTGAAGGTAATCTGCCTGTGAAGGGCTTCCATGACCCAAAGGATTTTGTGAATTCAATCCAGAAGCCCAGAGTTATAATCCTGCTCGTCAAAGCAGGACTCCCAGTGGACAAAACAATAGAAACCCTATCCGCCCACATGGAGGAAGGGGACTGCATTGTGGATGGTGGGAATGAATGGTATGAAAACACAGAGAGGAGACAGGAGGCTGCCAAGCAGAAAGGGCTGCTGTATTTGGGGATGGGAGTCTCTGGCGGTGAGGAAGGAGCCAGGCATGGCCCCTCTCTGATGCCCGGAGGGTCATTTGAAGCCTACAAGTACATCGAGGACATACTGCTCAAGGTGGCTGCACAGGTTGACAGTGGACCATGTGTGACTTACATTGGTAAAGGCGGAGCAGGCAATTTTGTCAAGATGGTGCATAATGGCATTGAGTATGGAGACATGCAGCTCATTGCAGAGGCTTATGATGTTCTCAAGTCAGTCGGTAAGCTCACTAACGAAGAACTGCGCCAGGCTTTTGATAATTGGAATAAGGGGGAATTGTGTAGTTTTTTGGTAGAAATCACTGCGGATATCTTTGGGATCAAGGATGATAAGGGGGATGGGCATCTTGTGGATAAAGTTCTCGATAAAACTGGCATGAAGGGCACTGGTAAGTGGACTGTGCAACAAGCTGCAGATCTGTCTGTTGCAGCCCCTACCATTGCTGCTTCTTTGGATTCTAGGTTTCTTAGTGGATTGAAGGAGGAAAGGGTGGAGGCCTCCAAGGTGTTCAAGAATGTAGATGTGGGTACTGTGCCAGATTTGGATAAGACTAAGCTTATTGATGATGTGAGGCGGGCTCTGTATGCATCTAAGATATGTAGTTATGCCCAAGGAATGAATCTGATCCGTGCGAAGAGCATAGAAAAGGGATGGGATTTGAAACTGGGAGAGCTCGCCCGGATCTGGAAGGGTGGTTGCATCATTCGTGCGATTTTCCTCGATCGGATCAAGAAGGCCTATGACAGGAATCCAGATCTGTTTAGTCTGTTGGTTGATCCTGAATTTGCAAAGGAAATGATTGAGAGACAGTCAGCGTGGCGGCGAGTTGTGACTCTTGCGATCAACGCTGGTGTCAGCGTTCCAGGTATGTCTGCAAGTTTGGCGTACTTTGATTCCTATAGAAGGGAGAGTTTGCCTGCAAACCTGGTTCAGGCACAGCGAGATTATTTCGGTGCTCACACCTATGAGAAGATTGATATGCCTGGTTTCTTCCACACTGAGTGGTTCAAGATTGCAAAACAATCAAAGATTTGAAATTTTTTAGATTGTCGAACCCCAGAGAGAATAAGCCCATCCATGCTTTAGGTTTAACTGTTAAATTGCATAGTGAATTCTGTTGGCAATTCATAGTTTCTTAAGAAAGTTTTCCCTATCAATTGCTTATGTGTTTTCTGTACTTTTTCAAATTCAAAGAAACAAAGAACGTATCGAGGTTTTTGAATAAATCCTTGCTTGAATTTCAAAGCAGAAAGCTACTAATCTGGTGTGTTTTACTGGATTAAGAGATCAAATTTTAGCTATCTTATTTTAAAAATGAATACAGAGGCAGGCTGCTTATGTTCAAATTCGCTATTTTGCTGACCAGAATATAATGGTTTACGTGGTTAGACAAAAGGTTGTGGATCTATAAGGTCTTTGTGAAGGTTTTCAAGAACATTTTCTTGGATGTATGGAAATTTTCTGCATTAAATGTATATACTGTGGTGTGTGGGATAGGCTAATGTTTGCAGGTTATACAGGAACTTTCGGAAATAATTTTCTGTATTGAATGTATATATTTTAGTGTGTGCGTGAGGCTTATTGTTGCAGATTGTGCAGAAAGCTGTGTAGTTCTTGCTTGGTCTTCGTTGATGGTTGAACATAAATTCTTTTTTCCTTTTCTTATCTGCTAACTTATAGATGGGAATGGAACAGAGCTTATGCTAAAGGATTCCAGAGCTGGGACTGTAGTTAGCTACTTGATTGTATTATTATAGGTAATTGGGATTAAAAGGATGGCATAGCGACTGAATTATCTTGAAATACGGTAAAACATCTGCCTTTTCTGTAGCAGCAGATTTAAAATGAACTAATCAGACATAGGATCTTTCTGTGGCATTTATCTACTCTTGCTATTATATTGCCCTGATGCAAGTAGAAAATATATTAAATGGTAGATCATCTCCATGGATTATATTAAGAAAGCATTGTCATATTTGGTAGATCATCACCATGGATTATATTAAGAAAGCATACTTATCTCAAGAGTGCAAATAGTCGGTAAATCCTTCAAAGTTTTAATATGAGAAAATTTATAATTCAAAGGCACATTTTTCCGAGACTTTTCTGATCTGCTATATAGTTTTGAAAATTTGGGATAGATGCCCTAATGCTCAACAATGTCCTGGCAAATCTTAAGATTGTATGGATCTATTTTTGTGATATTGTCAGAAAATAGCTAAGGAATATTCTTCCCTTATGATTTTGTTGAATTTATCTCTTTAACATTTCTGGAGTTTCGTTGGTTATAGTAGCCCATTGTTCCTTCAGACATGCAGATTAAATGAGATGGCACTTCTCACTTATTTGGTTTTTTGTGTTGGTTATTTGACTAGACTCTCGAGCATACGTTATCAGTCAAATACAAGATAGCTTTCAGAATGCTTGTTGAAACTGCAAATTATCTCTTTAACATTTCTGGAGTTTCGTTGGTTATAGTAGCACATTATTCCTTCAGACATGTAGATTAAATGAGATTGCACTTCTCACTTAATTGGTTTTTTGTGTTGGTTATTTGACTAGACTCTCGAGCATAAGTTATCAGTCAAACACAAGATAGCTTTCAGAATGCTTGTTGAAACTGCAAATTATCACTTGCTAGCAACTTATTTTTTTGTTTTTGTTTTACTTCATCTGTATCTTAACTGGATCGTTTTTTTGCCAACTTTATCCTAGACAGAGTCATTCTATCTGGAAGAATGATATGATCCAGCAGCAGACATTTGTTTCTTGCAGAATATCTAGTAAAACTCTGATATTGTTCTGATTTCACAGCTTCCATTGTGCAGGTTTGATAGCCATAATTTTCTTAGAACCATTGTGGTTCTGTAAAATCAACAATCAACACCACTAACATCAGGATACATAGAGGGCTTGCTGAATTTTTCTTTCTCCATATGAAATCCAATGGGATTGGAACCATTTTCAAACACCATGAAACAATTAATGATAATGTTAAAAAGTTAAGTAATAAATGAAAGATAAGAGATGATATCAATTTTATTTTTCATTTTTTATTGTTTTACTTAATATTACTAGTGAACAACAGGCTTGGGTAAAAAGAAAGCATGGATATCTCATTATCCGAGGGGGATGCTTTCCTACTCTATTTTCTTGAGTCCCTCCCATAAGGAAATGTGCCACCCACGCCCCCTTTTGAGTACTCATGCCCCGGAAGTGTGCCCCATACTCTCAGGAACACATCCCTGTGTAACACTGGTAGTAATGGCTTGTAACTAGTATTAATGTGGAATTACTGGAGTGAAATTCCAGGAATAGGCCACAACAGTGTTGGAGTGCTGGTGATATTAGTAGTGGAGTGTAAGAGGATTCTATAATATCAATGTAGAGACTTACACCGCAAAACTAGTTTTGAGATTGTCATAACTTTTGGTGTGGGTAATGGTTCATAGGCCATCTGTGTCTCACAATTTTTATCCACAGAGAAATGTTCATAACACACATCCACATGACAAGAGAAAATATTAATGTAGATTATTCAGAATAACTAAACAGTTACTGGGAATATTATTTTCAAGTTGGCTACATTGAGATTTCAAGGTGGGGTTGGATAGCACCCATAGAAATTGTACAAAAGCATTCAGTTTTGGTGACTGGAATGACGGACTAGACATAGATGTAAGAAGGATATTTCATGGATCCACGACTCCATCCTATTAGTTCTTGGAGGTTTACATAGCCTTGAGGAGGAAGCTTCAGAGGCTTCAAATTCTAATGAATAACAAAACTTCCAGGATAAAGACTTGTATACAATACTGACCCCTCAGCCGAATGATGTGGCAAGTTTGGCGAGAGTTGACAGCAAGAATGTACCAACTGTTTAGGCAGGTGTCACATTTTCACTTCTCAGTTATATCATTCTCTGGTTTCTTTGTGGCTAAATTGTTGTATCCAATTCTATATGATTTTAAGTAGTGCTACAAGCCAATCATATTCTGGTAGTTTGTTCAACACCCATGTTATACAGTTTTACCAAATAGCAACTGCAATCTTGCACGGCATTGTTAGCTAGAAGAAGTGTCAACTCCAGTAGTCCACATTAATGTTGTTTCTGGCACCCGTGATGATAGCTGCTTTGATCATGTGAAATGAGCAGAAATCAAACCGACCTTAATACAAACAACTTTGTCACCTTGTAATATGTCAGAAACACATCGGGCAGTGAATCAAACTGTAAACTACAACACAAAGCACACAAAACATTTCCCAAATTTTATTTAGCTCTAAGAAATCCCATCAAAATGAGATGAATGGATTCCTATGTTCAAATCATGAAGTGTAAAGATTGAAACATTAGTATAAAACCTGTTTGCTCTTTCCGACCTACTTCCATTTGGGTGATTACGCAAGTACTTGCATTGCCAGAGGCCCCCAAAGAGATACGAATGTCTGACAAGAATAGGAACTGTATTGGTAGAGACCTAACCTCAACTGTCACATGAAATTATAAAGACATCGGCAAAGATCATACTAAATTGTAAGTGTTTAAGGGGTAGGTGCAACAAAGCCACAGCTCCAGGAATTAGAAAACAAAAAACTACCAAACCATCTCTCATGTGATACAATATACAGAAATACTCGTCTAGGATTACTGATGTGCTCAAATGTGGAATAATATCACAAAGTAAAGTACAGGACAGCTTTAGGATTAAAGTATGATGTGCATGAATGAGACTAATATCATAGAAAGTGCATGTGCTTGTATAACCTGCTAACCTATTGACTTTTTGTTTGATATGAAAGTACTTCCATTATAAGAAAATGATAGAAAAGGAGGGAAAAATTATTGGTCCGAGTAGCTTTACCTTTAGAAGTGCATAACTGGCCAGTAATATGGGCCATTGCTTCAGGAAGTTTAAAAGATTTAATCTTGTAGCTTGGTTAATTTCTTAACATTATGCAATCAGAAACAATAGCTGAGTTTGTTTGCATTCATGGGTTGATATCAACATTGATAAGCAGACCCAAGACCTAATTTGACTTTGGCTTTGATTGGTTAGCTATTGTATCCAAGTAGCCACATGGGTTTAGCTCAAGTGGTTGGGAAAACTGTTTGTAATCCTTGCCACATGAGTTTTATTTCCCTAAAGTGACATGTTGGCATGTTGTGATAAAGTTAGAAGAATAGATGTCCCTAGATGAGCTACCCTCAACTTTTGCTATGTCATGAGTTCTTGCTAAGTGCTAGCTTATATAAGAGTTATGGTAGCAGCGAGCTAGATTTGAACATGGCCCTGGCTTAAGTAACCCAACTCAGTTATTGATTCCTCGGAAAAAATTAAAAACAAAAATAAAATATCATATCCAAGTTGATTTTCATTAATGATGGTTATTCAAGAACCCGATGTAACATCTCTACTCCATGATTGAATTAGTTAACCATGATTGAGAAATTGATTTGATGACCCTTCCAACGTTACGAAAGTAAAACAATTTGACACTCACAATAGTTTCGAAAGTTGTGAAAACTAATATCTATAATTGAGATTAATTCTTTATAACCAAAAATGTATCTATATATTAATAATGCGTAGTATAACAAAGCAGAAGAGTTGTCTGGAAACTTGAAAGTTATGAAAATTCCGATTATATTTAGAGAAAATCTAGCAAGAATTTTTGTAAATCCAAGTTATAGTTGTTAAACTTCAAAATTTTAGGTGTCCTAGATGTTTTTGATGGTGCTGAATCCATTTCCACCATCAAAAACACGATCCACACACTGCCTATACAACTACAAGATTTTTTGAATTTTTTTTCCTCAGATTCCGACCACTTTTGACCATCCGGGCAATTTCTCTGCCTTGTTAGACGACCCCTATTGATAACCTCTACCTCTGTATGCAAGTATAATGGATAGAGAGAGGAGTCTTACACCTACAAACGATGTTCAATATTTTGAAACAATTAATGTTGTTAAATTTCAGTAGTTGTGTGTCTCATTTCTAGACCTAGCACTTCTATGGACATTGGTAGTATAATTAATGTTAAGTTCAGTTTTTGGCTCAATTCACAAAGTCCCACGATCGTTTTGACTACAAGTAACCTTTTAAATGGGAGTCTATGGTTGAAATCCCTTCAATGAAGATCTTGATATTAACATACTTGACAACTAGTTGAGGCATGTTGGAATGTATTTTCACATGGTGACTTGCTAACTTGGAAAAGATTACTTTAATCAAGTTAAAGATCATTAGAGCAATCCTAATATAGCGGGATAACTTCAATGAGAGATAATGAAAAGATTGAGGACGCATCATTGATTTGCTAGAATTTCATCATGCCGTAAGGATAATCTAAAGATTATATGGTAGTTCTTGACGTAGGAATATAGCTCAGGGGTCTTGTTTTGCGTTGCTGAATTCCATCACTATATTGTAAAATTGAGGGTTTCAAAGATAAAAGGTAAATCATGTTGAATTATATTACACTGCATAAACTGATTCATAAAGTGCTTGAATTATTCAAAAATATAGATGCTAGAAGATGCACATAGGAAGGCAATGACAATTAAAGATAAGAAATATTGATGAAAGAAGAGCCATTTGATGGTCAAGAGAAAAAAACCTTTACCAAAGAATAGTGATCTGGATTGAAAGTAAGACAATGTTGATAATTTTAGTAGAAGTGTTTTTATACACTTAATTTTGTTAATTAGATAAAAAACATTACATAAGGGGTGAGAGTAACCTCTTTAATTTTGTCTGGACATGCCATGTGTCCTTGATCAACAACTCAAGGATTATCACAATGACAATGATGTGACAAGGCCAATCTATCATATAGGGAATACAACAATTCTAGAATTTACTTTATTATTTTAGAGATAACACATTCTAGAATAACTTTATTAATTAAGTAATTAACTAAATAAACTTTAGTATTATGAGGTTAACATTCCCCATTAATCTTGAAGTTTGTTTTAGAAATGACAAGTTCTCGATGAATTTTATTTTTCCTAGTGGCTTAATAAAAATGTTTAGATGGACAAATATTTTGGCTCGATGTTGTTGTTGTTGTTGATGAGAGCCTTGATGAAGTGATACTTGGTGTCAACATGCTTGGTTTTATTATGGAAAATTGAAGTTTTAGCCATTTTGATTCCCAATTGATTATCGATGAATAAACTAACTATTGCAATGGAAAACATTGGACTATTCAATATATATTCCCCCATGGTTAACCTTTTAACATGGAAATTTCTAGATAAATTTATAGTTCCTCCATTTGCAACCATCATTTGACACTCTGGTGTTGGATATAGGAAGCAATTCAATTCCTTGGATATCTTACAATGAATAAAATTATGGGTATTACCCGAATCAATCAATATTATTATTTTTTTATTCTTGATATATCCTTCTATCTTGAGAGTTTAAGGAGTGGTAATTCCTACCAATGCATTACAAGATATGGTAGGATTTATTTCTTCTTTCTTTAGAGTTGGTTTTTGGTGTATATCCTCCTTTTTTGATGTTTCTTGTTCATTTTCTTCCTCCTCTTCATAATATATGTAAAATAATTTTTTCTGAGCACACTTATGACCTTTAGTGTATTTTCTATCACAACTGTAACAAATCCATTTTTTTTCCCTCCAATTTTTGTGGTGTCAACCTTGTAGGTTGTGGAAGGCTAGGAGCAACAACACTTGCATACTTATAGTTGTGAGTGGTAGACTTCCTTGTTGCCATAATTTCTCTTTCAAGTTTTCTTACCACCTTGAATGCCTTCTCTAATGAATCAGGTTCCCAAAGGTGAACGTCATGTTGGATGTTATCCTTTAATGTTCCTATGAAGGCATCAATCCTATGCTCCTATGGAATATCAATTACCTTGATATTCAATTTTTGGATGTTCTCAATGTGCGTTGCCATTGCACCATTTTGTTTGAAATTTATCAATTGGCTAAAGAAGGTGTTTATCTTTATATCCTCATAATGTGCTATCATTTCCTCTGTAAAAATTAACCAAATGACAAGTGGTTTACCAGAACTAACCCATTGATACCATACAAATTGATTGAGTTCTAAATATAATGATACATTGCATACCTTTTGTGTGTGTTGGGAGTGGGATTCCCCAAGGGCAGTTTTGGGGCTAAAAGCCCATGTTTGAGTCAAATTTTGTAATAAAAATGTAAAGACTCCACATTTTGTGGTCACATAGTGCAAATGTGTCATCTGCCATAAAGGGTAGTCCGCTTAGTTTTGTAAAGTGAAGTCGACTGTAAGAGATCCACCCATGGTTTGCGGACCATGGGATTGTATAAAAAGAGCTAATATCTAAGTAGTTTGAGAGACATACAATGATGAATTAGGTAAGAGAGTTGTAGCTCTGAAGAAAAAGGTCTAAGTCTTGGGTCATAACATAGGTAGAGGCTCTGCAGCGGAGTGCACAAAGGACTAGGGTAGAAGTCCGTAGCTGAGTGCGCGGAGGGTGGACAGAGTTTGTAAACACTTGGAAGATATTAATAAAGAGAGATATTCTGCAATTTCTGTGTCTTTGTTTTGTTGATGCATCTTGATATGTTATATATGAATTTCCTTTATTATGCTTATGTGATGCGCGAATGAATGCAATTACATTGAATAACTCAATGTAATTACAAATATCTATTTACATGGTGTTAACTATAATCGTTTGATAAGATAAGCAAGTCACTTAGTTTAATTGGGGAATCTACACGGCTCGCTGCCGTCGTAGTGTGAAAGTACCTAAACAACAGGCTAAGGCTATGCAAAGGTCGATCATACCCTTTCACGGAAGTACTAAAGGTTGGATTAGAGGGCTTGTATTGCAAGCCTTAGAGTGAAGCAACCTGTCCGAAGGTAGGGATAGAGGGAATCAAATGACATCACATCCATCTCAGGGTGCGGAAATTTGGTTTCAACATTCCCCTCATACTACTTTGAGTGAGACTTTGGTCTGCACTCCATGGGTTGACACTGAAAGGGCCGGTAGTGTAAGGATTTGTTTGGCTAATTAACGCTGAACCTGGGTCAAGCCCCCTCAAGCCAACAATGTGCGTTGCACATTATGGAGATCAAAATATTGCTCCCTTTGTTGTATCCATGTTATCAAATCCTTGCCATGAAACTTCCTCATATCTATCTTTGGAATGTGGTTGGTCTTCAATCCAAAGTTAAAGTCTCTAAAATCTTGATTAAAATTCTTTTTTTTTTTTCTCATCATGAGTTTCAGAGTATACATTTTCTTCATTAGGAAGCATTTCTTATAGCAATTGTGTCAAATATTCCTTTAAACCTTCCATGTATACTTTTAGAACATTCGTAAAACCATCCATATTAGCTTCCACGTATGGTTTTAATTCATCCTTCAAACCTTCCATGTCTTTTTTTAGTTCATCTTTGGCTGCTTTTTATGAGAGCAAAATTTGTTGCACTTGGTCCCGTAATTTTGATATATCATGTTGAAATTCTTTTTCTTCATGCGTCATAGTAGAGATTTCTGAGGGCTTAATGGGTGTAGAATTATTTTGTTTGGGAGACATTTTAGAAAAAAATAATGATATCTATACCTTAATATTCCCTTGGAATTACTTCAAACTCATTTTTCAAACAAAAAGTTTTGCAAGTTTTTTGAAAAAATACACACTTTTTTCTTGCTTTTAGGAACTCAATATTGAAACGGTTGTATTTTGGTAATTTCGGCTCTCCAAGGTCTGAAATTTCATCTTGTGGTATCTCTCTAAGTCTTATTTCCAATTCCACAAGTTATACCAATATTGGATTCTTCAAGATACAATTATGCCCAATCTCTCATGATGACCTGATTATGGACTGGTTCAATAGAGATAACTTGTACATAATTCCACGTGTCATTGTTTCTACTTTTAGTCCTAAAAATGATACACTAACAACTACAATCTGTGCAAGTTCAAAAAACTTTTACGAAATTCAAATCTGATGCTCGTAACGAAAGTTATGACAATTGTCCCTAGGTCACTTGTTTGAGAATGAATTTTGGAACCTAAAAAAACCCTAACTTCTTCGAACCATATGTCAGAAAATATAGCGAATGTTGGGATAGGGTCCCCTAGGGTCAATTTTCAGGCAAAATCCCAAGTTTTGGGGCAAAAGGCCAATTTTTATTGTATAAAATGTAAAGACTCCACAAGTTGTGGTCGCGGAATGCGTAGATAGTTAAAGTGTCATAAAGGGTTTTACCCTTCTTTTATGTAAGTTGAGTCAGCTTTTGAAGACCTACCCATGGTCCGTAGACCATGGGATTGTATAAGTAAGTGTGTCTTAGAGAGTGTAAGGCATAATACTGATGTGGAAGATGAGTGTAATTGGGTCAGTAAGAGTAAGAAAGAAGAAGTCTTAGAGTAGAAAGAAGGCTCTACAGTTGTGTGCGCAGAGGTCTAAAGTAGAGTCTGCAGCTCAGTGTGTGGACCCCTACAGCTAAGTGCACAAGGGAGTTGTGAGTATGTAAGATTGAACTGATTATCAATAAAGAAGATTGTGTAGAACTACATGTGTTATCTCTTTACTTTTGTTTATATGAATGCACCTTATGTTATAATGAGTTTTTGAAATAATGATGTATTGATGCGCGACTTTACACCACTGATAGTGTTATGTGAATGCAATTACTGCTAACTGTTTACACGAAGATAATCTTGTTGTATGTCAAGTTATCAAACACTTAAGCTACTCTGAGTAGTTATTGGGTTATACATAATCTTTGATGCACGTAAGTCGCTGATTCACATATTCAGGGTCTGTGAAAGACAGTCGTAACCATTTGTAGAGATTTAGAGACTGACTAAAAGGAGTTACATCGATAAGCCTTAAAGGCTTATCGATCTACGTGAAGGAATATTTAGGGCATAAAAAGACATCACGCTCATCTTTGGATGCAGAAACTTGGTTCCAGAATCCTCCATATTGCTTCGGGTGAGACTTTAGTCTGCGCTTCGCAGATTGATGCTGAAAGGACCAATAGTGTAGGGATTTGTTTGGCGAAACTAACTTTGAACTTGGGTTAAGACCCACTAAGCTAACAAATGGTTCCGTTTCCGGGACCAAGATTTGCATAAAGAGATGTGTGATGTCGCATCACTAGAATTCAACAAAGAAAGAAATTGAGGGGTGGTTGGATAGAAAGATCCACGAATTCACGGTGCAAGAAAACAGAAACCCACACTTGACAAAGGAACAATGATTGGACAGATATATGTACACAGAAATACATGAGATCTTCTTTAGCACCTTCTCGATCGAGCTATACCAGTGGATCACTAAATTGGCAGACGACCAAGGAAGGTGGAGGATTGACGTTCAATAGTGTGGACCCCAAAGCTAGTACGGAGATTGGAAGCTTTTGAAGATAAGCTCGCGCGCGCTGTCGATAACTAGCTTGATCGAGTCATAGGAGGATTTGTGATAGAATTCATTGTCGATACCTTAGTCAGCAATAGCGAATCAGAGCGATGATTTTTCAAAGGATTGCAAGGTAAGTATTTGAGATCTTTGAATACTTGGATTAAGATGTTCTTGTTTGAAAAGCGGGTTATGCCATAACCTTGATATTTGGAGCTATACGAAGTGGAAATTTCATCAAGGATAAAGGGAGAACAAGCCCCGAATATAGCTCGCTGATTGAGCTTCCTTTGAGTGACAACAAGGGACCAACACAGGCTTCACCGCAGAGCGCTGTCTAGTTAATAAGGCAAGAGTTTCTGCGAATACCTCATCCATCCACACCACCTCCACCTTCACCTCCACAACATACACCTTCATCCACACCACCACCACCATTCAATATGTCGAATACAATGAAATTTCCCATTTTCAAGGTCTTGGGAAATGAGGACCCATACTAGTTTTGGTTCGTTGCGAAGGTTGTGTGGACAACGCAAAATATTACGGATGATTATATGAAGAAAGCACAGTTGGTTACTGTGCTACAAAATCGCACGCTGACGTGGTACATTAAGTACTGCACTGATAACCCAATGGTGTCATTAGCGGACACTCATACTGCTTTGAATAAGGAATTCGATAGGCCTAAGTTTGAAACACACTCGATAGTGGGGTTCTATTGAAGCTTCGAAAATCGCTGCAATTTTATTTGCTCAAAATTTTAATCTTTTAATCGCTGGAACATTCTCATTGATTAAGATCTTTTTCTCCATATCTCTTCTACTGTTCTCCTACAAGAAGAAATCAAAATAAATTAAAATGCAACAATAAAATCAAAATGTCATTTCTGACATTTAAAACAAATCCAATCAAATACAATTAAATAAATAATTGAAAATAAAATATAAGTTCTCTATTAATGCATGAGATGTTTTAATTAACCAAAGATATCATTGACGAATGGATCTGCAATTAGAAAAGACTTGGACAAATGAAAATGCAGAAAATAAAATTCAGAAAATTTTGTTTTAAAATTCGTAGCTTGATTTTTTGCATGATTTTTGACTAAATAAATGACCAAATCTATTAGTGAAACCTCTTCAGAAATGTTCTCCTTGATTTTATCTTTCCAATAAGCCATTCTAAGCTTCATTTGGCCAAGTATAACTCAATCTATGAACCTCTAAAGTAGATGAGTCAAATTTGACACAATTCTGAAATTTCTATTGCTGAACTAAAAAATTAAAATTTTTAATTAAAAATTTAATCCTAAATTAGAATTCTAATTATCTAATAATTAATTCTAATTAAATTGTTAATATAAACTATACTAATTATTTAATAAACTGTTATTAATTAATCTAATTAATAATTAACTATTTATAAACTAAATAATATTTAAATTTAAATTTAATTAAATATTACATATTAATTAATTTAAAATATAACATATTAAATATTAAATTAACTATATTAATATATCAAACTAAAGCTAATTTACCATTTCACTCTATGAAACTCAAAATGAATTACAAAGCTCATGACAAGACTTTGTATTTATATCTTATGCCATTTAATGATTGGAGAATTGGCATTGGGAGATGGGGAAGATGGTTAAACTTGTTTCGTATTGCATCGAAGCTTATAATGAAACTTAAGGTTAATACTTTTTTAAGCTATCACATTTTGGTGATTGGGGATAGGGATGCGAGGCTATCAGGGGTTTTTAAAAATGTGTTTATTGAAAAATCCTAATGCTATTGCTATTTCTAATCTGATATATTTTTTTTAATGGGATTAAGAAATTTTTTTATATATATTTTATGTATTAAATTTTGATTTAATTAAATTAATTAATTTATAATTTAACATTAAATATTAAATATTAAATATATATATATTTTTTTAATGAAGTTTTAATTTCTAGTTACTTTGAAACTAAAAATAAAAAATAAACTACAGTCATTTTTACCATTTTGATTTTTTGAGATTAGTAATTTATTTGAAAATTGTAGTAATTATTAAAATTCTGATGCCTCATGATTTGGCTGTATAATTAAAAGAATGAAAAATGTTAGTAATAGCATTATTGAATTAATTTAAAACCAATGCATTATTGAATTAATTTAATTACAAAAATGGAATATTTATATTTTATGTATTTTTAACCCAGGTGACATAGATGATTAGACTTCAAAGGAGTGCCATTTACAACCCAGTTGTCCAAATGAGGCGAAACAAGTGTCAATGGGAAACTTATAAAAAAACGATTTTAACATAGCAATTAAAACAAAAATCTAAAGAGAATGAAAAATTAACAAAAGCGTAAGATAATCAATTAAATAAAAATCCTAAAAAGTGTTTAGCCAAAATTTTTATAAAAAAAAGTCCTTATTATTTGAAGTGAACAAATCAATAATAGGGGGTTTGTGTTTTTACCACAACAATGGCAACACACGGGAGAAGAATCAATTATCTTTGTTTGATATGAATGAGATTTTTCTAAAATTAAAGTAAAAATAATTAAAGAAGAGAAAATTATTTTTTGGAATACTTGACTAGGTTCATTAATCTGAATAAAAATAAGAATCATCTAACTGTAATTTTTCTTAAAATTCCTCATAAATTAAAATATTTCAAAACTCTATATCAATCCTTAATTAGTTGTAGAGATAAAGTAGGGGTCACTTTACAACTTAGCTTTTAAAATATATTCATTTGTCACAGGTAGAGCCACTGCTGCCAGCAAACATCTATAGTCTTGACAGGGTAATATTTTAATCATAAATGATTTAGAATCCCATATATTAAGAATTATTCATCCAGTGATAAATCCATCTATATATGTTTATTTTTTTTTTCTATTTTTTTATTTTATTTTATTTTTAGTTCTAAAAAGTCATTGTCCTGGTTTGATAGCCATATAGTTGACAATGTCATTCACTGATTATAATTGGACTAAACAAGCTGGCTCATGATGAGACCCCTTGTCTTATAATTGTTTGCAATCATAAGTCATTACCCTAGTTTGTTTAACAATGTTGGTAATGTCAGCCTATTTTTTCTATATGATCATGGTAAGCAGACTGGTGATGAGACCTCTTATCTTTTAAGTTTAAATATATCTCTGAATTATACTCTAGAAAATAAGACTCTTTGGGACAGGGAGAGTTATTGACTCCTTAAGAGTTAAGAATGACAATTTCAGAGTTAAAGGTGCTTTGCTATAAATCGTTTTTACTTGGTTATAAATAACTTTTATTGATTGATAACAGAAATTTGAAAGATCTTAATAAAATATTGAAATCTCAAAATATTTTGATGAAATATATATATATATATATATATATATATATATATATATAAAGATTTATCATACTTTGTCAACTTCTTCTGTTTTGTAATTTCTTTCTTAAGTATATTTACTTTTATAATAAGAAAATCAAACTTTACTAAGAGATTTAAGAAAAAGCTAATAGTAGATTATTAATAATTTTTCTCTATGTATGCCGACTATTGTTAGTAATAAAAATATAAATCTAACTAAACTAAAGAAGATAAATTTGTAAATAGAATTTACAGTTATTGTTAGCAAGTTAATTAAAATTTCCTTCTTTCGAAATTTCATTTCCAATTGAATACCAATTGGATCATAGAAATCTGGATGGATTTCTATTAAGGATTGAGAAATGTTCAAACGAAGAGATAACATGCCAGATTGTGGATATGAACTTTTACATTCAAAGGCTTGGAAAAATTGTTAGTGTTATGTACAAATGTTAAACTATTAACAATCTTCCTTGAAGGAAAATTTTCCAAATAATTTTCCAATACGCTAATGTAAAATGGATGGAAATATTTCAAATAAAATGGAAAATTATTAATTAAATGGGATTGCTGGCCAGATTGTAAAAATACATTTTCTTGTTGATATTGCCTATGAGAAGATAGAAGCTTTTGATGAAACATTAGCATTGATTGAAATTGAAATATTAATAGCTTTTGATGCTCTTGATTATAATGTAAAACTTCAATTTTCCAATAGGGCAATGCATCAATTGATTGTTTGATAATAAAATGCTTAATATGTCAGCGTAAAGTGGCAAAAATACGAAAAATAAAATTAGAAATAAAATCTGATTTTAAACAAAAGAAGTGAGGAAACAAAAATAAAATGAAATTACTATTGTTACCACTAACGTTACAACACAATTGAGATTGTCTTGAAATAAATTTTTTTCACAAGGATTGGCTAGAATTATGAAATTTGAGTAATTGCCGATTCCAACTTGTGAATTAGAAAATGAATTATGATTATGAGTAGGAATGAGAGTTTGATCATGATATGAATCATAAATTGGAATATTTTCTTGAATAGTGAAATCATGAAGATAATTCGTTGTTTTAGAATAAGGATTAGTTAGAATAATTTCTAAATTGAAATGTCCTTCATTTTCAGATATTATTTGAATTTTCTCATGAGGATAGTAATCAACATCCTCAATATCAGAGTAATTATCACAAACGACTTCACAATATTCTCTAGAATTACCTTCGATCTCATCCAATATACCAAAACAAGGAGGAATAAAATTTTTATGTTCAATAATGGAAAAAGAATAATCAATAATCGTTTCTCTATATTGATAAAAACTTATTGGTAATTTATTTATATCATCCTCTTTATTTTCTGAAATATCATTCATACGAAGAGAGAAAATTACCATCATTAAAAATATCAGAACAAAGGGAAAAATGTGAACCTGAAAAATGTATTTAAAACTGTCTCTGTTTGAGAATTTTTGTGCATTATGCTCATTGTAAATTTCAGATTGAAGATCATTCCTTTGCGTAATCATGCATTTTTGAATAAAATTGCTTTGCTGATTTGATTTCGGCATTTGCTCATCATGGAAAAATTCAGAAATTTGTACAACAGTTTGCATGTTATTATTTACTTTGATTGCTGCTTGCACTTGTTGATTTGTGATCTGATTTTCTGAATTTACTTCAAAATAGCTTTCAGATTTCAAGGTCGCTCTTTCTTCAAAATTGCTGCTGTTGTATTTTTGCATTTGATAAGAAATATTTTCCAAGCTTTGTAAGACCATTTGATCATAATTTATTTGCACATCCATATTGAGATTCTCATTTATGTTGGAAGAGGATGAAACAAAGCTTGAACTAATTTTATATGGATTGGGAATGGGAGGAAGAGAACAAATATATTCAAACCAATCTAATGATTCTTCTTCCGTAGCTTTATCTTCAACTTTAAATCTTAAACAATTCAAACGAAATCGAATATTAAAATCTCTAATAAACTCACGTTTTTTTCGTAGATATTCAATTTCATTACATACCTGCTCATAATCATAGCCGTCAAATTTACACATGAAAATTGTAACAAATTGATCCCAGTTGTGGATTGAGGCAACCTGAAAAGTTCTACACCAGTTTTTGGCTTTTGCCGCGAATGTGAGAGTAAAAAATTTGCATAAAATGCCTTCATCAATTCCTTAAAAATTATAATTTGAAACATTTTGAATAAATTGAAAGACATGATTAAAAGTAGACGAATTTTTCTTACCATTGAACTTTGCCTGAGACAAGAGTCTTACCACTTCGGGTGGAGTATTGGAAGATGCACGTCCATAAATACAACTTCAAATTGGAAGTTTAAGAGGAGCCATCGTGGTTTAAATAAAATGTTAAAATTGAAAAGATTCCTATAGACAACAAGTTTTAGGCCCTTCTTCTAGCGCCATTATGTTGAAGCCTCGAAAGTCACTGCAATAACATGGGGGATGACCACCCGGTCCGGTCCTTAAAGCAACTCTTTTTCCATTTAGAATGGTGGTTTCGACTGGTTCAACTAGGTCCAATTACCTTCTCTCAATCTCCAATGGTTTTAAAATATGGCTTTCATTCACCAATGGAAAAAAGACATCAGATCAACCCTCTTGCTGATCAATGAAGAAAGTGATCTTTAAGCTGACTTGGAGCTCAGCAATCCACTACTAAAGTTTGCCTCTTTGAGAAGATGACTTAAAAGAATAGGGAAATTAATCTAAATGCAAATTTATTCTAAGATGCAAGCAAAAGAAACCATCTTAATTCTATCTCAATCAGGCAGATATAGATCTAACCCAACCAAGAACAGCGATTTAAAATATTGGGATTTAAATGTCTGGCTTATAATGAATATCAAGCTAATGAAGTAGTTCAATTAACTTACATTATGAATACCGCACACATCCTATTGAGACGTTTTAACTGAAATAATCAATCAACAACACTCAGGAAGAAGTTCACAAAATGATATTGATCATTTAATCAGTAACTTGAATTATTAAATAATAATATGCGGAAGAAGTTCACAACATATCACTATTTATTAAACCAGTATTAAAACACAGATTTATGAGTAAACAATGACTCAGAAATCAGAATTCAGCCCATAAGAGCAGAGATAATAATGACATAAAATAGAGACAAATTACTCATACCGACAAAAGTGCACAAATATGAAAGTAAATTGAGACATTTTTATTATCATAAAATGAAACTAACGTTTAAAATAATAATATTTGAAATACCAATTTATTGAATTCATTTCTCTAGTTCCGATCTCTAATAGTCTTTTACAATACCTGAGCTTTTGCTTTTAAAACCAAAGCTACAATAGTGCAAACTCTGTTCATTATACATAACTTAGAATGTAGAAGAAAACCCTCAATAATCCTCAGATTTGAGATTCCACTCCTCCCACCTACAACTCTAAATCCCTATTACAAAAATGTTTTTAGAATTCCAGAATTGTAGAGGAGAGCAACCCTTTATTACATTCTGCAATCTACTATTTATAATATTTCCAAAAATATTTTGAGAGGAAAGTTTGTTGAAGGTAAATTTGCCCAATCCAATTTTATTTGCTCAAAATTCTAATATTTTAATTGCTGGAGCATTCTCATTGATTAAGATTTTTTTCTCCATATCTCTTCTATTGTTTTCCTGCAAGAAGAAATCAAAATAAATTAAAATGTAATAATAAAATCAAAATGTCATTTCTGGCATTTAAAACAAATCAATTCAAATACAATTAAATAAATAATTGAAAATAAAATATAAGCTCTCTATTGATGCCTGGGATGATTTAATTGGCCAATGATATCATTGACGAATGGATATGCAATTAGAAAAGGCTTGGACAAATGAAATGCAGAAAATAAAACTCAGAAAATTGATTTTGTTCTAAAATTCGTAGCTTGATCTTTTGCTTGATTTTTGACTCAATAAATGACCAAATCTGTTAGTGAAACCTCATCAGAAATATTTTCCTTGATTTTATCTTTTCAATGAACTATCCTAAGCCTCATTTGGCCAAGTATAACTCAATCTGTGAACCTCCAAAATTGATGAGTCAAATTTACCACAATTCTGGAATTTCTATTGATAAGTTAAAAAATCAAAATTTTTAATTAAAAAATTTAATTCTAAATTAAAATTTTTAATTATTTAATAATAATTTTAATTAATGTAATTATAAACTAAACTAATTATTTATAAAACTGTTATTAATTAATATAATTAACTATTTATAAACTAAATAATATTTAAATTTAAATTTAATTAAATTAATTAAATGTTACATATTAATTAATTTAAGATATAATATATTAAATATTAAATAACTATTTTAATATGTCAAACTAAAACTAATTTACCATTTCACTCGTAAGTGAGTGAATTTGAAACTCATATCTTATGTCATTTAATGATCGGGGAATTGGCATTGGGAGATCGGGAAGATGGTTAAACTTGTTTAGATACGATCGAAGTTTAGAATGACACTTAAACTTAAATACTTCCATAAGTTATCACATTCTGGTGATGTGGGATGGGAGGCTATCGAAGGTTTTTAAAAATGTGTCCATCCGATTTTCCAATGTGATTGAGAAATTTATATATATATATATTATATATATTATTATATATATATATATATTATGTATTAAATTTTGATTTAATTAAATTAATTATATTTAATATATTAATTAATTAAAATTTTAACATTAAATATTAAATATTTTTATTTTTGTTTTATTTTTTAACGAAGTTTTAATTTCTAAATTACAATCATTTTAAAAATAAAAATAAAAAATGAATTTTAGTTATTTTTACCATTTTGATTTTTGAAGATTAGTAATTTAATTGAAAATTGGAGTAAATTACTGAAATCTTGATGCTTCATGATTTGACTGTATAAGTAAAAGAATGAAAAATAGTAATTTATTTGAAAATTAGAGTAAATTACTGAAATCTTGATGCTTCATGATTTGACTGTATAAGTAGAAGAATGAAAAATGTTAGTAATAACTAACTAGGGGTTAATATTTTAAAACAAATGCATTATTGAACTAATTTAATTACAAAAATGGAATATTTACATTTTATGCATTTTTAACCCAGACGACATAAATGATTAGACTTCAAAGAAGTGTTATTTACAACCCAATTGTTCAAATGAGGCGAAACAAGTGTCAATGGGAAGCTTATAAAAAATTGATTTTAACAAAGCAATCAAAACAAAATTTAAAGAGAATGAAAAATTAACAAAAACGTAAGATAATCAACTAAATAAAAATCTTAAAAGGTGTTTAGCCAATTTTTTTATAAAAAATGGTCCCCATTATTTGAAGTGAACAAATCAATAATAGGGGGGTTGTGTTTTTACCACAACAATGACGACACACGGGAGAACTAGTTATCTCTGTTTGATATGAATGAGATTTTTCAAAAATTAAAGTAAAATAATTAAAGAAGAGAAAGTTATTCTTTGGAATGCTTGACTAGGTTTATTAATTTGAATAAAAATAAGAATCATCTAACTGTAATTTTTCTTAAAATTCCTCATAAAAAAATATTTCAAAACTCTATATCAGTCTTTAATTAGTTGTAGAGATAAAGCAGGGGTCACTTTACAACTTAGCTTTTAAAATATACTCATTTGTCACAGGTAGAGCCACTACTGCCAGCAAACATCTATAGTCTCGACAAGGTTATCTTTTAATCATAAATGATTTAGAATCTTATCTATTTAAGAATTATTCATCTAGAGATAAATCCATCTATATATGTTTTTTTTTTTTTTAGTTCTTAAAAGTCATTGCCCTGGTTTGGTAGTCATATAGTTGACAATGCTATTCAATGGTTATAATTGGACTGAACAAGCTGGTTCATGATGAGACCTCTTGTCTTATAATTGTTTGCAATCACAAGCCATTACCCTGGTTTGTTTAGCAGTGTTGGTAATGTCAGCCTATTTTTTCCCTATGATCATGGTAAGTAGGCTCATGATGAGACTTCTTATCTTTTAAGTTTAAATATATCTCTGGATTATACTCTAGAAAAATAAGACTCTTTGGGACAGGGGGAATTATTGACTCCTTAAGAGTTAAAAATGACAATTTCAGAGTTAAAGGTGCTTTACTGTAAAGCGTCTTTACTTGGTTATAAATAACTTTTTTTGACTGATAGCAGAAATTTGAAAGATCTTAATAAAGTATTGAAATATCAAAATGATTACATTTTTTTTTCAAGATTTTATCATACTTTGTCAAGTTCTTTTGTTTTGTAATCTATTCTTTAAGTATGTCTACTTTTATAATAAGAAAATCAAGCTTTACTAAGAGATTTAAGAAAAATCTTATAGTAGACTATTAACAATTTTTCCCTATGTATGCCGACTATTGTTAATAATAAAAATACAAATCTAACTAAACTAAGGAATATAAATTTGTAAATAGAATTTACAGTTATTGTTAGTAAGTGAATTAAAATTTCATTTTCTCAAAATTTCCTTTCCAATTGAATACCAATTATATTATAAAAATCTGGATGGATTTCTATTAAAAATTGGGAAATGTTCAAACGAAGAGATAACCAATCAGATTGTGGATATGAACTTTTACATTCAAAGGCCTGGAAAAAATTGTTAGTGTTATGTACAAATGTTAAACTATTAACAATCTTCCTTGAAGGAAAAATTTCCAAATAATTTTCAAATAAGCTAATGAAAAATGGATGGAAATCTTTCAAATAAAACGGAAAATTATTAATTAAATATGATTGCTAGTTAGATTGTAAAAATACATTCTCTTGTTGATATTGCCTTTGAGAAGATATAAGCTTTTGATGAAACATTAACATTGATTGAAATTGAAAATTAATAGCTTTTGATGCTCTTGATTATAATATAAAACTTCAATTTTCCAACAGGGCAATGTATCAATTGATTGTTTGATAGTAAAATGCTCAATATACCAGCGTAAAGTGTCAAAAAATCTGATTTTAAACAAAAGAAGTGAGGAAACAAAAATAAAATGAAATCACTATTGTTACAACTAATGTTACAACACAATTGTGATCGCTATGAAATAATTCATTTTTAACAAGGATTGGCTAGAATTATGAAATTTGAGTAATTGCTGATTCCAACTTGTTAATTAGAAAACGAATTATGATTATGAGTAGGAATGAGAGTTTGATCATGATATGAATCATAATTTGGAACATTTTCTTGAATAGTGAAATCATGAAGATAATTTGTTGTTTTAGAACAAGGATTAGTTGGAATAATTTGTAAATTGAAATGTCCCTCATTTTCGGATGTTATTTGAATTTATTCATGAGGATAGTAATCAACAACCTCAATGTCAGAGTAATTATCATAAACAACTTCACAATATTTTCTAGAATTACTTTTGATCTCATCCAATATACTAAAACAAGGAGGAATACAAATTTTATGTTCAGTAATGGAAAAAGAATAATCAATAATCATTTCTTTATCTTGATAAAATCTTATTGGTAATTCTTTTAGATCAACCTCTTTATCTTTTTAAATATCATTAATACCAAGAGGGGAAAATTACCATCATTAAAAATATCAAGATAAAAGGAAAAATGTGAACCTGAAACAATGTATTTAAAACTGTCTCTGTTTGAGAACTCTTGTGCATTATGCTCATTGTAAATTTCAGATTGAAGATCATTCCTTTGCGTAATCATGCTTTTTTGAAGAAATTTATTGCTTTGCCGATTTGATTTCGGCATTTGCTCATCATGGAAAAATTCAGAAATTTGTACAACAGTTTGCATGTTATTATTTACTTTGATTGCTGCTTGCACTTGTTGATTTTTAATCTAATTTTCTGAATTTACCTCAAAGTAGCTTTCAGATTTCAAGGTGGTTCTTTCTTCAAAATTGCTGCTGTTGTCTTCTTGCATTTGATAAGAAATATTTTCTAAGCTTTGTGAGACCACTTGATCATAATTTATTTGCACATCCATATCGACATTCTCATGTATGTTGGAAGAGGATGGAACAAAGCTTGAACTAATTTCATATGGATTGGGAATGGGAGGAAGAGAACAAATATATTCAAACCAATCTAATGATTCTTTTTCCATAGGTTTATCGTCAACTTTAAATCTTAAACAATTCAAACGAAATCGAATATTAAAATCTCTAACAGACTCATGTTCTTTTCGTAGATATTCAATTTCATTACATACCTGTTCATAATCATAGCCGTCAAATTTACAAATGAAAATTGTAACAAATTGATCCCAGTTGTGGATTGAGGCAACCTGAAGAGTTTTACACCAGTGTCTGGCTTTTGCCGCGAATGTGAGAGCAAAAATTCTGCATAAAATACCTTCAGCAGTTCCTTGAAAATCATAATTTGAAACATCTTGAATAAATTGAAAGACATGATTAAAAGTAGAAGAATTTTTCTTACCACTGAACTTTGCCTGAGACAAGAGTCTTACCACTTCGGGTGGAGTATTGGAAGATGCACATCCATGAATACAACTCCAAATTGGAAGTTTAAGAGGAGTCGTCGTGATTTAAATAAAATGTTAAAATTGAAAAGACTCCTATAGACAACAAGTTTCAGGCCCTCCTTCTAGCGCCATTATGTTGAAGCCTCAAAAATCGCTGCAACAACATGGGGGATGACCACCCGGTCCAGACCTTAAAGCAGCTCCTTTTCCGTTTAGGATGCTGGTTCTGACTGGTTCAACTAGGTCCAATTACCTTCTCTCAATCTCCAATGGTTTTAAAATATGACTTTCATTCACCAATGGAAAAGAGACATAAGATCAATCCTCTTGCTGATCAAGGAAGAAAGTGATCCTTAAGCTGATTTGGGGCTCAGCCAATCCACTACTAAAGTTTGTCTCTTTGGGAAGAGGACTTAAAAGAATAGGGAAATTAATCTAAATGCAAACTTATTCTAAAATACAAGCAAAAGAAACTGTCTTAATTCTATCTCAATTAGGCAGATATAGATCTAACCCAACCAAGAGTAGCTATTTAAAATATTGAGATTTAAATATGTTTGACTTATAATGAATATCAAGCTAATGAAGTAGTTCAATTAACTGACATTATGAATACCGCACACATCCTATTGAGACGTTTTAACTGAAATAATCAATCAACAACACTCAGGAAAAAGTTCACAAAATGATATTGATCATTTAATTAGTAACTTGAATTATTAAATAATAATATGCGGAAGAAGTTCACAACATATCACTATTTATTAAACCAATATTAAAAGACAAATTTATGAGTAAACAATTACTCAAAAATCAGAATTCAACTCATAAGAGCAAAGATAATAGTAACATAAAATAGAGACAAATTACTCATACCGACAAAAGTCCACAAATATGAAAGTAAATTGAGACATTTCTGTTATCATAAAATGAAACCAACATTTAAAATAATAGTATTTGAAATACCAATTTATTGAATCTATTTCTCCAGCTCTGATCTCTAATAGTCCTTTACAATCCCTGAATCCATTTCTCCAGTTCTGATCTCTAATAGTCTTTTACAATACCTGAGCTTCTGCTTTCAAAACCAAAGCTACAATAGTGCAAACTTTGTTCATTATACATAACTCAGAATGTAGAAGAAAAACCTCAATAATCCTCAGATCTGAGATTCCACTCCTCCCACCTATAACTCTAAATCCCTATTACAAAAGTGCTTTTAGAATTCCAGAATTGCAGAGGAGAGCAACCCTTTATTACATTCTGCAATTTGCTATTTATAATATTTTCAAAAATATTTTGAGAAGAAAGTTTGTTGAAGGTAAATCTGCCCAACCCAATTTTATTTGCTCAAAATTCCAATCTTTTAATTGTTGGAGCATTCTCATTGATTAAGATATTTTTATCTATATCTCTTCTACTGTTTTCCTACAAAAAGAAATCAAAATAAATTAAAATGCAACAATAACATCAAAATGTCATTTTTGGCATTTAAAACAAATCCAATTAAATACAATTAAATAAATAATTGAAAATAAGATATAAGCTCTCTATTGATGCCTGAGATGTTCTAATTGGCTAAAAACATCATTGACGAATGGATATGCAATTAGAAAGGCTTGGACAATTGACAATGCAGAAAATAAAACTCAGAAAATTGATTTTGTTTTAAAATTCGTAGCTTGATTTTTTCCCTGATTATTGACCTAATAAATGATCAAATCTGTTAGTAAAACTTCCTCATAAATGTTCTCATTGATTTTATCTTTCTAATGAGTCGTCTTGGGTCTCATTTAGCCAAATATAACTCAATCTATGAACCTCCAAAATTGATAAGTCAAATTTGGCACAATTCTGGAATTTTTATAATTGAACTAAAAAATCAGAATTTTTAATTAAAAATTTAATCATAAATTAGAATTCTAATTATCTAATAATTAATTCTAATTAAATTGTTAATTATGAACTAAACTAATTATTTAATAAACTGTTATTAATTAATCTAACAAACTAATATAATTACTATTTATAACTTATTGATTTAATTATATTTAAATTTTAAATTTAAATTAAATTAATTAAATATTACATATTAATTAATTTAAAATATATATTATATTAAATATTAAATAACTATTTTAATATATCAAACTAAAACTAATTTACCATTTCACTCATACGTGAGTGAATTTGAAACTCAAAATGAATTACAAGACTTTGTATTCATATCTGATCTCATTTAATGATGAGGGAATTGACATCGGGAGATTGGGAAGATGGTTAAACTTGCTCTGATGCGACCGAAACTTATAATGAGAATTAAGCTTAATATTCTGATAAGCTATCACATTTCGCTGATCAAGGATGGGAGGCTATTGAGAGTTTTTAAAAATGTGTATATTAAAAAATTCTCAATGCGATTACCATTTCCGTTTTGATCTCCCGATGCGATTGACGAATATTTTATATATATATATATATTTTTAATTTTATATATAAATTTTATTTAATTAAATTAATTATATTCAATATATTTATTTAATTTCAAAATTTAAACATTAAATATTAAATCTAAATATTTGTTTTATTTTCTAATGAATTTTATTTAATTTCAAAATTTAACATTAAATATTAAATTTAAATATTTGTTTATTTTTTAATGAATTTTTAATTTCTAAACTATAGCTACTTTTGAAAATTAAAAATAAACTACAACTATTTTTACTATTTTGATTTTTTGAGATTAGTAATTTATTTGAAAATTGGAGTAAATTATTGAAATCCCAATGCTTCATGATTTCACTGTTTAAGTAAAAGAATGAAAAATGTTGGTAATAACTAACTAGGGGTTAATATTTTAAAACAAATGCATTATTGAACTAATTTAATTACAAAAATGGAATGTTTACATTTTATGCATTTTTAACCCAGGTGACATAAATGATTAGACTTCAAAGGAGTGCCATTTACAACCCAGTTGTTCAAATGAGGTGAAACAAGCGTCAATGGGAAGCTTATAAAAAATCGATCTTAACAAAACAATTAAAACAAAAATCTAAAGAGAATGAAAAATTAACAAAAGCGCAGGATAATCAACTAAATAAAAATCCTAAAAAGTGTTTAACCAAATTTTTTATAGAAAGGGTCTTCATTATTTGAAGTGAACAAATCAATAGTAGAGGGGTTGTATTTTTACTACAACAAGTTCAAGGAAATTGTGATGAGGGTCGATGAAACACCCATGGAGCTGGATCAAAGATTGAAGTGCGGAATCCATGAAGCCAATATGAATCTCAACGACAATCAGCACTGTGACTAGTTTATAGCTGCGCTCCTGCCTCACTTAAGGATTCTTCTGTCACAACAAAATATAGGAACGTAGGCGGAAGTGCTAGAGATCGCAATGAGATTACATGAGACGCCTATCCAAGATGCGACGTTGGGAGTTCTACAGATTCATGTGGAGTTGCAAAACCTCTGCTTGGAGTTTCAGATCTTGAAAAAGGAGAAAGTGGACCGACGGGAAGTGCGTGAAGAAGTTTGGTGCCTCAAGTGTAAGAACCATGGGCATGATAAGGATCATTTCCCTATTTTCGTGAACTATATGGTAGGGGGAGGGCCCATGCCTCTAAGACAGGAAGCCCCAATAGGACCAAGTACAAGGCCCATGCTGTGGTGCGCTATCTGCCAAGTAGCAGGAAAACATGCAACCGATAATTGCCACTTACTGCAAAAATTTGTACAAACGCCGCAACAATTATTCTGCAACTTCTATAAATCGGTAGGCCATGATGAGCGTAACTACCGTAGCTATGAATTGATGATGGAAAGAACACCTGCATATTAGATGAAAACAGAGACACGACCTTTGGATCAAGGCACTGGGGGAGCGTGTTGAGGATATCAGGGACGCAGATGAGGTCGAGGAGGAGGGGAACATGCGAGAGGTCGAAGGCAAGTTATTATCTATAATTGCAAAGTACTAGGAACTACGCTCGAGAGTTTGCGAGTCAGACATGCTCATCATGCCGATATTGTACTTAGTTTGACCATGCGGTAGAGGAATGCTTTATATTGATAGCCAAAATGCAGGAGAAGAAGGCGTAGCCTTAACAACCTACCCAGAACCTGTAGATGATGAGGGCAGAGCCTTGCGAAAAGGATCTTGATGTCAATAAAATGCTACGAAGTGGTGTGATGATTGGTGACGATAAGGGAAAACAACCCGATGAAGGTGGATAGGTTCGCAAGGCTCTAGAAAAAGAAGTTGGGTTTGATATGGAGCGTGCAAAGGAGATGTCCATGGAAGAAAAGAAAAGCTTCGCTGAAGCCTCTACCTTAGGAAGTCCGGATAGGCTATCTGAAGAAGTTGACCCCTCCGTGCTTACTACTTACTTAGAGACTTGCATGAAACTGTTGCGTGACAGCAAGGTTGTGAAAGGATTACAGGAGTTGATAAATAAATGCGCTGGCAGCGAAAATACGTTTGATGGGAACCGCGTGGTCAAAAATATTGGTAGACACAAGACAAGGACATGACGCGAGATGAGGCTCACCACACAAATAGGAGAATATGAGATGGACCAAGTTATTTTGGATCTGGGGTTGGACGTGAATGTTTTGCCTAAATAGACTTGGGAAAAGATGGGGAGGCCTGTGCTGCAATGGTCTCTGATTCAATTAAGAATGGAAAATCAACAGAAGATTGTCCCTATGGGGAGATTGCATGGGGTAATTGTAGATAATAGAAGGTGCGAGTGCGTTGGATGACTTTGAAGTGACAGAGATTGTTGAAGAAAACAATCCGTACCCTGCGCTCCTTGAAATGATTGGGCTATCAACATGGATGGGGTAATCAATATGATGAAGCAGACGATGTCATTTGAGAGGAAAATGCTCTGCATTGTAGTACCATTGGACCCTACAAAAGGACCACGCTATACTGAACCGGTCCACGACTATGAGGAAAGCGACGATGATTTGGATAAGATATGAAAGATAATGGCGCGAGACCAAGATTGGGTGAATTCGACAATTGATGGACGAATTGCATGGGACCACAAAATAGGTCGTACGAAGTATCTACGCTACATTGTAATATGATGACTAAATCGCTGCACTTTGTAGCGTCTGAGATAATACCTTTGCCTTATTATGATGGTCTAACTGACGTGGATAAATTTTTGGATGCATTTGAAAGGGAAGTGCCTGAGAAGCATTGCTTCCAAGCACTGGATTTGGCACTGCATGCTACGCCTGCATGATGGTGGGGTATGCATAAAGACAATTTTGAAGAATGGCGCGACCATAGGAGGATGATGCGGATGCGATTTGGTCACCCCAAGGTACAGTTTATTGAGAATTATGATGGGAGAGATGATCCGCGTGATCATTTGACAAAGTGGAATAAGGCTTATGGGACGGAGCCGTAGCTAGAGTGGGGGCATATTTTCTGTCACACTTTGAACATCATCCCTATGAACTGATATTTAGAGATGGAGCTCCACCACGACATTGCCGAATGGGATATTTTGAGAGAAGGGTTTGTGAGAACATTCAACTTTGAAGATGGATTTGAAAGTATTGATGAAGCATTGCAAGAAGTTAAGGCAACAATCTTGAGAATTCTGCACGATCCCTTGGAATTGATTCAATTGGATTAGAGCACCCAGTTGCGCCATGCGTTGGAGTGCTATAATGTGACTGCTGAAGATGAATAAGAGGATCCAAGGAACATTAAAATCCCAGAGGTGGAAGGCCACCGCAAAGTTGAGGGGTTACAGATAGAGAATTCGGATATGACTGTGCCCCTGAAAACTAGACAGGTAAACATTGGCACAGAGGCAGAACTAAAGTTTTCGAAGATAGGGGATTACTGGGATGATGCTACAGTGAAAAAAGTCACTGAGTTGCTTCGCGAATATCAGGATTTGTTTCCCACAATTTTTTTGGACTTGAAAGGCATCATAGGTGATTTAGGAGTGATGAAAATAACTTTGAAACTGGATGCGAAGCCTATTAAGCAGAGGCCATATCATCTTAATCCCAAGTACAAGGAAAAGGTCCACTTAGAGTTGGACAAGATGCTTATAGTGAGTATTATTGAACCAATGGAGGAATCTGATTGGGTGAGTCCAATGGTAGTTCAGGAAAAGAAGCAGAAGGATGAAATAAGGATTTGCGTAGATCTCAAGAAGCTGGACAATGCTTGCGTTCATGACCCTTTTCCAACTATGTTCACAGATGAAGTACTGGATAATGTTGGCAGGTAGGAGGCCTATTCATTGACTGATGGGTTCTCTGGATACCACTAGATAAAGATTGCGCCAGAAGACTGGAGTAAAACCACCTTCGCGACATAATGGGGATGTTTCTAGTATATAGTGTTGCCTTTCGGACTTAAGAATGCGTCGATGATCTTCTCGCACGTGGTTATCACAGAGTTCAAGGAATTAATTCACAAGTTCTTGGAAGTCTATTTCGATGACTGGACAATGTTTGGGCTAGTTAAGCGCCATGTAGACAATCTGCGCTTGATGTTGGATACATGCCGAAGGTATCAGATTGTGCTAAACTTGAAGAAATTCTTGTTCTGCGTCCCTTTTAGAATATTGTTGGGTCATGTGGTGTGCAGACAAGGATTAATGATGGACCCTACTGAGATCACAGTTATAATCAATTTGGAGGCACCAAGGAGTGTTAAATAGTTGCGGGAAACACTGGGACATACTGGATACTATCGAAAGTTCATCAAAAGTTATGCTCAGATTACTGCGCCTATGGAAAAGCTACTGAAAAGGATGCTACATTTTCTTGGAGCGAAGAATGTCAACGATGTCTAGATGTATTGAAGGAGAAAATGGTCACTGCACCGATCCTAGTCTTCCTGGACTGGAAGAAGGAATTTCATGTACATGTGGATGCTTCATGTATTGCACTAGGAGCAGTGTTGATGCAGGTTGGTGAAGGAGAATTGGATCACCCTATAGAATTTGTGAGCAAGAAGTTGTCTAAGGTCAAAACGATTTACTCAACAACAGAGCGCGAAGGCTTGGCAATGGTGTATGCGCTCGAGAATTTCAGACATTACCTGCTAGGCAGACATTTTAAGATGTACACAGACCATTCTGCATTGAAATACCTAGTTAATAAGCCTTTGTTGGGGGGAAAATATGCAGATGGTTGTTGTTGTTTTAGGAGTATGATTTCGAAGTAATTCTGAAACTAGGAAGGTTGAATGCAGGGCTAGACCATCTTTCACGCATTGAAATAGGAGAAGAGCCTACAAATTTGGAGGAAGGGCTGCCCAACGCGCAACTCTTCACGGTGCATGTAGTAGATAATCACTTTGCAGACATTATCCACTTCCTGACTATAGGAATGATGCCATACGGAGGCACGAGTCAACAAAAGAAAGAATTGGTAGTGCGTGCGATAGGGTTTGCAGTTATTGCGGGCCATTTGTACAGGATGGGATTGGACGAAATAATTTGGTGTTATGTGCCCGATTTTGAACGAAATAGTATCCTCGCTAAAGCTCATGGAGGAGATGCAGGAGGGAATTATACAGGAAAAGAAACATCACAGAAGATTTTACGCGCTGGGTTGTGGTGGTCAATGCTACATAAGGATTCCAAAGCATATTGTAGGGCATGCGATGCATGTCAGAGAACGGGCAGACCATCGCGGAAGGATGAGCTACTTCTGAATCCACAAGTGTCATTGCAGCCATTTAGGAAGTGGACAATTGATTTTGTAGGGCCAATTCAACCTCCAAGAAAGAAAACAGGTGCGCGGTATATTATCACCGTGACCGAATATTTGACCAAATGGGCGGAAGCACAACTTGTGAAAGACTATACGGGGGAAACAACAATGAAATTCCTATTCAAATATGCATTAAAAAGGTTTGGTTTCCTAAAGGTATTGATGAGCGATCACAGAACACATTTTCTCAATAAAACGATTAGCGTGCTGATAGAGGAATTCCAAGTTTACCATCAAAAGAGTACGCCATACCATCCTCAGGCCAATGGAATGATTGAGGCTTTTAATAAGATACTAGAGAATGCATTGATAGGGGGTCTACATGAAACAGGATGATGTCAGAATACCAGATGAAGCGCGAAGGGAGTTGTGCTATAAGGGGAGAGACCGCGCAGCACAACTAGAAAGTAATTGTTACAGTTACTGTTCATGATTTGATCACTAGGAGGCTGTTAAGAGGAGTGAGGGGGCGACATTTAAGGGATTTAAGGAATTTAAGGTTGAATTTAAGAGGGAAATCTTGGAAAATCTGCTGCCAATTCAACGTTTATGGACAGAATTTGGGGGGAACAGTCGGATTTGAATTCGAATTCGCCTATAAATTACACGTGGTTATCTAGCATAAAACACTTTGTACTCTTAGAATTTCTGTGTTGAGCTATAGATTGTATATGAATCCTCAAGTTTATGCTGATTTGGTCGCTAGTTTTGTATTAGAGAAGTTACCCGAGCATACCCAACAATTCATTCTCAGCACGATGTCTATTCCAAGAGAGACTGCTAGCACTGGAGGTACTATCGCCTTTGAGGAAGCTGCTCCAGAAGTGATGACCATGGAGGTTTCGGCTATAGTACCTACGACGTCGAGGTCACCTAGGTTGAAGCCTATGTTAGCGAGTGAGGTCCCCAAGCTGAAGAAAGATAAACAAAAGAAGTCAGTGCCGATGCATGAGTCACCGAGGAAGCATGCTGCTACATAGGCCCAGAGGAAGGAAAATCCAAGCGCGAAAGAGAAGGGGAAAGTGGTAGATCTGGAGGCTGAGGAAGGTGTGGAAGATATAGATACTAAGGGGGTGGTGGATCCCATATCTAAGTTGCCAGAGTATATCCCTCTACGCAAGGGAAAAGTGAAGGTCCTTAAGGACTCGGATGCAAGATAGTTCCTCCTCAACACACTCCTGTTACCGGAGAACCTAACCTTTGAAGGACCATTCTTGGTGCGGATCTTGCATTTGAAGCTAGAATATTGGGATTTGGTAGACCACGAGTGGTTCCCCCACCTTGCTACAGATGCCTACATGAAGAGGGTCTTCTACAAAGAGTCTACTGTCATTGCACACGAGCCTATGGAGTGGATTCGTGGAGTGAACTAGTCAGGGTTGTTGAACCTGTTATGGGTGCCCCACTACCACCGCTCCAACATAAACTTGATCATCATTAAGAAGTTGTTATGCTTGGTGCATGACAGGTGCTTGTGGCTGAATGCGTTGATCCCCATCACCAATATGTTGATCCATCGGATCACACTATTGCCACATTCAGGGTTAAATCCGGCCAAGGAGTTTGGCGGAAAGACGAGCGAGTGCGACCTCGCTGAGAAGTGAAGGATAAGTTTAAAATTGTGAAGAAGCCGTGCGGGTACTCTATTACCTCTATCACTGACCTCACGTTAAAGGTTTCCACACAAATTTTTCTTGGCAAGGTTATGAGAAAATGCCACGCAGACAAGGTTTTGACACCAATGGTTGCCTTGGCTGCACAATGCTTGGAGGGCGTACAATTAAACTAGGCGTGCTACCTATGTAGTGAGTTCCTCGCAAACTACAGAGAGGCATAGGATGAGAGTAAAACCTTCCACTATTCGTGGTTGTTGATCTCAATTATGCTAGTCGCCTGGGATTTGTCGGAGGACAACCAATTTCCTTTCGTGGAGAATGATTTACCGGAGGCTGCAAAATTTGCATCTCTGTGGGCCACAAAAGATGCTGCACGGGTCACAAAGACCAAAGTCTTTTGGGTGCTGATGGAGGCGAGCATTCGCATGGCCATCAACCAGAAGCCGAGGTTGTCACCAACCGTGTTTGAATAGCTTTCAGGATATGTAGATTTCAAAGCTGACTTCCACCGCGTATACATCAGGGCGTGGAAGGATCCAGAGGAAAAGTGGTTTGACCTACCCTACCTCGCTACAGATGACGCTATCGAAGAGGTCATCAAGCGTTGGAAAATAGATTGGAATTCTCCTTCCAATCTGGCCGTAGGAACTAGCAAGTCCACAGAGAAGAAGAAGAAGGATGCAGCCAAACAAAAGGTGTAGTAGTTGGTTGAGAAAAGGAGGAAGGAGGCCAAGTAGAAGGCCAGGGTAGAAGTGAAGCATGCCATGAAGAAGCAGGCAAAGCAGGAAGAGCACGACTCCGAGTAGAGTGATAAGTCTCCTTTGCCTCAAATGGAGAAGGAAGAGCAGTCTGGGCAGGGTGGCGATAGTCAGGAGGAGAAGGAGAGCACTCCCTTTTGGATCAAGAGATACAGAGGCCAAGGGAAGGAAGGACCGCAGAAGAACTGAAAGGTGACAAAGCCATCACTGGATCTGATCACCTTAACAGATGGTGACTTGGATGAGATAGGTGATAAGGTGTTGGATACCACTGCAAAACTGTTGCAATAGTTTGAGAAACAACAAAAGCAGGCACTGAGCACCATCTGGAAGGATCTGCATGAGCTATAGATTCAGACGACTAGAATCCAGGTAGGTGTAGGATAGAGAAGCACTGCATCAATGAGTTTGGCATCGGGGACCACTCAAGCAACATAGATGGTTTGGTCACTAGATCTCTAGGAAGTCAGGCTTCCAGATGGATCCTTGAGCGAGGAGGCGGCCACTGACAAGGCTATTGTCAGCTCTCTAAATAACACTGGTCTCAACTTGGCCACGCTCTCCTGTGAGTTTCTTCACACGCTGCAAGCATGTGTGATAGAAGAAGTTAAGGCCCAAGAGCAGTGCGCACTGAGCCTTATCAGTGAGTACAAAGTCAACAATGAACATATGTTCATTGAGAAATCAAAGGTGCTGGAGTCACAAAAGAAAGTCCAGGCACAAAACGACCAGCTTGTAGCCATGGTGGAAGAAGCCTGTAGAACAATACTTGAGCTGCATATAGCAGAGGAAGCGTAGTTGGAGGCAAAAATCAGAAAGTTGGTTGCAGGCGTGCGCAACACCTAGACAGAAATGGCTAGAGTTCAGTTTGAGGTGAACTTGAAGATCATAGAGTTAGAGTTGAAGTCACAACCTTCAACTTCACCAGAGATTAGGGAACAATGCGAAGTCGCTATGAAGGATGGAATTGCGATAGTGGATGCTGTGGTGGCAGATTGCACCGCGCTCTTTGAGAAAGAAATGGAGGTATTCACAGCTCTGCAGGAAGATCCCACCCTTCAAGCCTTGAATACACAAGCTCACGAACTCTAGCAAAAATATGGTGAAGTCAGAGCAACACCGTGCACCGTTGTTGTTGCACAACGCCTTGCTAAGTTGCAGGAGGCCAGGCAGTTGCATCTACAAGTGGAAGAAGTGCAAAAGAAAGAGGCAGTCCTCAAGGCCAGATTGGGACCTTGGCTGGATGAGGCATACATTATCTCCACCAACATTAAGGAGAATTTGGTGACCTACAAAGCACACAACAGAAAATCAAGGAAGACAGTGTAAGATTGGAAACAGAGCAGCTGGTGGAACAAATCAAATAGGCAACCACGCAGAGCGCGACTGAAGTGGCAGTGGCACAAGTCGAGTTGGGAGGTCTTCGCAGTAAGATCTCCATGCCAACAGAGTGACTTGAGGGTGAGTCACGATCTTTGTGTTGGGGTTCTGTTGAGATGGGGTCCCCTAGGGTCAATTTTGGGGAAAAAGCCCAATTTTTGTTGTATAAAATGTAAATACTCTGCAAGTTGTTGTCGTGGAGTGTGTAGATAGTTAAGTGTCATAAAGGGTTTTACCCTTCTTTTATGTAAGTTAAGTAAGCTTTTGAAGATCTAGCCATGGTCTGCGAACCATGGGATTGTATAAGTAGGCGTGTATTAGAGAGTGTAAGGAGGAATATTGATGAGGAAGATGAATGTAATGGGTTAGTAAGAGTAAGAGTGAAGAAGTATTAGAGTAGAAGGAAGGCTCTGCAGCTGTGTGCGCAGAGGCCTAGAGTAGAGTTCACAGCTGAGTGCGTGGACCCCTGTAACTAAGTGCACAGGGAAGTTGTGAGTATGTAAGATTGAATTGATTATCAATAAAGAAGATTGTGTAGAACTACATGTGTTATCTCTTTTCTTCTGTTTATACGAATGCTACTTATGTTATAATGAGTTTGTGAAATAATGATGTATTGATGCACTACTTTACATGACTAATAGTGTTATGTGAACACAATTACTACTATCTATTTACGTGAAGATAATCCTATTGTATGTTGAAGTTATCAAACACTTAAGCTAATATGAGTAGTTACTGGGTTATACGTAATATTTGATGCACGTAAGTAGTTGATTCACATATTTAGTGTCCGCGAAGGATAGTCATAACTATTCGCGGAGGTTTAGAGACTGAATAAAGGGAGTTACATCGATAAGCCTTAAAGGCTTATTGATATGCACAAAGACATATTTATGGCATAAAATGACATCACACTCATCTCTGGGTGCGAAAAATTTGTTCCAACATCCCCCCATACTGCTTCGGGTGAGACTTGAGTCTGCACTCTGCAGATTGATGTCGAAAGGGCCAATAGTGGAGGGATTTGTTTGGCGAAACTAAATCTGAACCTGGGTCAGGACCCACTAATCCAACAATGAACAAAGATTAGAAATTTTTATGAAGTTCAATAAGATTTCAGATCCATGTGGTCAAAATTTCAACATCTGAAGTCTCATAGAAAAAAATTTATAGCGAAAATTCCGATATGACCTGTTTGAAGCAGCGAAACCCTAGAATCCAAATCTCTAACACCAAATGTTATGCAACCAACTCATAAAAAGGAAGAAAAGGTAAATCATCGACTTGCGAAATAGATTCTTCAAGGGGGAAACCTACTTTACATCACATAAATGAACAATTCTTGGATGATAGAAATGATAATACATCCTTGGTATATATAGGAGTCTGAGGGTTGACAATATAATCAGAGCCTACATAACAATAATAATCTAAGGGGACAAAAATAACGATAGTGGGCTTCTATGGGGCACAAAAATTACAATATGGGGGATGCATGGGCACAACAATAACAATACGGGGATACACTAACAATAATAATATGGGGGATACACTAGTATTATAGGGACCTAACAATGATACATTAAGAATACCAAGAGGATTGTTGATTGTATTGATGTCAAAGTGGATGAATATTAAGTAAATCACCCAATAATACCAACTCCCTTGATCCGGTCAACAATGATGATAAGGTTGAAGAGCCACTTTCAGATGAAGACAGTGAAGAGCCCACTAGTCCTCAAGCCAAAGATCCCTCAAGTATCTGCAAAAAGTCACTTGGATAATCAAATTGTTGGTGATTTAAACACATGTGTACAGACTAGAACGAAGTTGCTAAATCACCCTACTCAAAAGAATATATCTCTCTTATCTATTGAGGAACCAAAGGATTTTGCACAAGAAATTCATAATGATAATTGGTTGAAAGCCATGCATGCATAAATGAACCAAATAGAGAAAAAATAGACTTTGGATCTTGTTCATAGACCAACAAACAAGAATGTCATTGGCACCAAGTGGGGCATTAGGTATTAGTTGAATGAGTGTGGAGAAGTAGTTAGAAACAAGGCAAGATTAGTTTGCAAAGGATATGATCAAATTGAAGGTCTGGATTTTGATGAAACTTTTTATCCCATTGCTTGATTAGAAGCTATTAGAGTTTTTTTTGGCATATTATTGCTTCAATAAGTTCATGATATATTAGATGGATGTCAAATTTTCCTTTCTTAATGGAGAAATATAGGAATAAGTTTACATAGAACAACTAGATGGTTTTCAACTGTTGGATCAACCTGATTGTGTTTGCAAGTTAGAGAAGGCCTTGTATGGTCTCAAGCATGTACCACAGGCTTGGTATTCCAAGTTGAACAATTACTTGCTCAATTGTGGTTTCAAAAGAGGCACAAATGATAGTAATTTATATGTTAAATCTAATGATGAAAAATTAATAGTGGTGGTTGTTTATGTTGATGCTATTGTATTTCGTAGTAATTAAAATCAACTAACATGCCAATTTGCAGCTGATATGAAGGTTGGGTTTGAGATGTCTATGCTTGGAGGACTCTCTTATTTTCTTGGATTATAGATTGCAGAAACTTCTAAAGGAATTTTTATCTCACAAATAGAATATCTTGAGTATTGGAGAAATTTTGTATGGAGGAGTGTTTTCTAATGAGAAAACAAATGGTGATAAGCTTTATAAGATTAATGAATCACCAGAAGTGGACCAAACTCTATACAAGTATATTATTAGAAGCCTCCTATATTTGATAGCTTCAAGAACAAAAATTATGCAAGAAGTTGGTATTGTTGGAATATTTCAAGCAGCCCCTAGATATAGCCATCTTCTACAAGCTAAAAGAATTCTCAGATATCTCAAAGCGACGATGGAATATGGACTTTGGTACCCAAGAGGTAAATATTTTTCACTAATTATTTATATTGATACTGATTGGGAAGGTGATGTAGATGATTGAAAGAGCACTATTGGTGGTTCTTTCTTTCTTGGAGAATGTCTAGTTTCATGGTTGAGCAAGAAGAAAACTCCCATCTCACCATCTACTGTTGAAGCAGAATATATAGAAGAAACTTCTTGTTACACTCAAATCATATGGACGAAGAAAACTCTACACGATGTACAAGTTTTTTATGATCAACCTATTTCTATTATTTTGTAATGTGATAAGGTAATTTGCTAGGGTTATTTCTCACACAGTTGGTATAATACAACAATTGTTTTTAACACTCCACAAAGTAACAACAAGACATACTTCGTAAACACTCCAATAATATATTTCTTCAGTGAGTACTAGGTTAAACAATACATTTCAATTCGACATTTACAACCTTATTTTTAATTGAAAAATATTCTAATCGATTTTTGTAGAACATAAAATATATTATTGTAACAATTCCGTCAACAAATAATTCAATGGAATTTACTATCAAAACAATTCATCTAGTCTACCAATTTAATTTCCGAAACCTATAATCGAACATAGAATTTTAGCGTGTCCTACTAAAACAATTAAAATAATCTAATATGATCTTAGTGTCCCAAATGGCTTCCATTTCATTGACTCATGGTGGTTTATTTTCTCTTAAGGCCTCCACTCATTTTCCCAGTAGCTCTTGGTTATGGAATTCGTTATCTCAAGCCTAGAAGTCGGGGTCCCTGTAGCCAATGTATAGGTTTTCCAAGAAAGCATTTGGAACAAAGCGAAGAAATTTCTTCAACGATGTTTAAACTTGTTCGCTCAGCTACCGCTATATCTCAGATCCTTCGCACCACCCAATTAGACCCTTCATTGTTGCTTTCAAACCAAGGATGCCTAAAATCCAGGATTAATGCCAAAGAAACTTTACTGCCTAACCCATAGCTAGACCTCTCTGTGTCCAAGCCTCAAAGCAAGGGATCCTTAGCTGAAAATCACTTTTCAATATGTTGTCTATGCCTAGAAACTCACTGCCTTCTCATGATATCCTCTTGTCAAATTCGTTGGACCAATGGATGCAAAGGACAATCAACATTTATGGAAGAATTATTTATTGTGTATAGTCTCGATTGATTTTTTACCTTAGAATAGCTTGTATTAATTTTCTGTCTGGTTAATTTTCCCTTCCAACTCTTTTTTTGGTGGGGTCAAGGTGACCGAGCCTTCCATTTTGTCTCAAAATTGCTCATGTGCATCTACCGAATAATAAAAAATACTTCGTTGGCCTATATTAAATATAATCGTGACCCCATAGAGAGAAAGGCCTTCGTTGTCCTTACAATATGATCTAGAGGGATTTCACTTCATATTTCAGAATTCTCGCTTCTCCTGGAGCACAAGAGATCCCCAGTTCTTTTAGATTGTTCCTGTCCAGAAAAATCCAATACCCAATATTTGTTGCCCAACTAGAAACCCTTGTGCAAAAACAAAGAAAAGAGAGAAAAGAGGTGTCAAATAGGGTGGAATCTTTCACCACCAAAATTGACAAGGGTAAAGTGGTTTTCAAACCCTCAGAGCTAATACTCAAGAAACAAATGAAATGATCCACACTTGATGATCCAAAATGAATTCAACCTCCTTTATTTATATACTTCCTTGAGGGGTTTAATTTTCTTAATTGGTTGAGTGTGTCTTACTCAAAGCCCCAGCTTTTGGTTTTAACACTCAACTTACCCAAAAACTTCCCAACAATGTGAGTTTTGGGGTTTTATCCCCTTTTTTGAAGGACTATAACTTACAGAGAAAAATAGGCTACTAAGTCCATTAGTCCTCAATTTTTTTAGGACATCATAGTCCCTGTTGCTTGAAATTGTGTTCCCTCAAGAAATTACAAATTCAGGTGCTGCAAAATTCGTTCTCCTTCCCATGTCACATCCTCCTCCGGTAAATTCTTCCATTTGATTAGGTACTTTAGAATTA
>APFE030771718.1:3660-18454 GCA_000404065.3 Pinus taeda
TGAATGGTGACATGGACTGACATTTGGACAATTTTGAAAAGAGTGAAAACAAATCGTAGACCTAATGCCTAGTGACCAAATTTTGCTTGAAGACTTATTGAAATGACAAAATTTGACCTTGACACCTTAAAATCACTTTGTAAGAGCATGTTTGATCACTGAAGGAAGGCTGCAGAGACTAACACTAACAAGTGGTAGTGGCATGATACATGATAAATCCGAGAGGGTGGTGACCTCATAGGCCTAGGAATCCCTTGTCTAGTAATGGCAGGAGATATGGTAATGCTAAGAGACTGAGACAGACAAATTTTTCACGGTTGACCTAGAGAGATCTGAAGGCATCCATGCTTGTTTAAGGCCTAGTAATATGGTGGGGATTGCAGTAAAGCCTGGTTGTATTAGTGAGGGTTCAGGCCTACTAATCCCTTGGTGGGATACACAATAAAGGCTGAGGAAGCCCTAGTTTGCTTTTTTTTGTGAGTCCCACATTCATGCTTTGAATATGGCACAAGGGTGATTGGCTAAAAAAGTATATGGTTCAACCCAATATATCGTCGGGTGGTTCGTGTAAGTCCCATACTTGGTTGGCTTATGCAATCATTAATAATAGCCCTTATCCTTGGTATTTCATGTCTAAATGTGTTAGTTCATATGTGATCCTTATGGTTGCTATATCCTTATTATTTATGTTTGTTATTTTCTCGTTATGAGTATGTTTTATGACAAACTTGATGTATGGATCTCATCATGTTTCTATTAGAAAATGAATGTATAATGAATATATGACCTAATATATGATAATGCATCTATTTATATAAGGAATCAATGCTTCTTTACAAATATGAGATAAGTATGGCACCCCTATGCTCAAATATATTTTTATGACCTGTAGATTTCATATTTGTGACATGTTTGAAAACATGTATGGTATGGATAGTAGGGGTTATATCAAGTACTTTTAATAGTGATTCCATTAGTAGCGTTATTCCATTATTATTTAATATTTCTGAAGGTTTCCTAAAGTTCTGGGGTCACTAGCTAAGAATTGGATGAAAAATTACATATTCACTGGCATGCCTTGTTTTGGGAGCAACTGGAAGGCCTCATATGCATGATTGGCTTGTCATGGGAGCAAGTGAGGGTCTAGATCAGTAAAATGTCAATTCGTCTCAGGGGTTGGTCACTTGGAAGGGTTGGCTTTCTCGTGAAGGTTCTGTAGCAGGTGTGGAAGGTAAGATTACTTTCTTTTTGTTATTTCCACTTCCTTAACTATACATGGGGAGTTGAAACACAACATAGTAGGCTGTTGTCATATGTCTAGCCTAGAGGACTGGTTAACTTAGGTAAATGTGGGAGGAGGGTGTTACCGAGTGTTATGGGAGAGGGTTCCATTCTCTTTAGGTGATGTCTAGTTTCCATTCTGTTTGTGTGATATCTGATATCACAGAGTGGTGTCAGAGCATGGTTCAACACTTGGACTAGATGGGTGGATGTCCTTGTCATGCATGCATGTAGGTTGTACATGTGCTTTACATGTATGCATGGAAGTGGCCATTATTATATTTGTGTTTCCATTTAGGATTTCATGAGGTTGTTGTTGGTATGCTTTAATCATAAATGAATGCTAGTTTTATATGCATTTGTTATGCATGTTAGTGTCTATTTGTTGTTATGCATGCATTGTCATAGTTCTAGTTATGCATGTATAGTATCTCAAACATGCATTATGAGGTCGTTGTATGTAGTTTATGTCGTCATGATGCTATTGGCTGATGTGTTGGATGAGATGGAACTGGAGATGTAAATTATTAGAGTGAGGTTGCAACATTGAACGTTGGGGTAAGAGAAGGCAATCATATAGGTTTTTATGTTGGCCTTCGCATATGTTAGTTAATAGGGTTTTATAAGAATTATGGTTATGTACATTCTTGTCATTCTATCATTGGTGTGATTACATGTACGATAAATGATACTTGATTAGTGTAGTCATATGCACATGTGTAAGATAGTGATGTAATAACTTGTTGTTATATGCATTGTGGTCATATGCATTATGGTTATGGTAATTTTACTTAAGATCATGATGTTATATGTACCATGCTAATTTGGATCAACATGTATAGATGATTATGGTTATGAGAATCAGGTATGAGTCAATATATTGTGATATTATGTCATACTAATCTAGACTGACTATGGATATGTGATTGTTAAGCATGAACGATAGTTGTTTATGATATTATGATGTAAAAATGTTGGCTAGTTACTGTTATGGACATCATGAGCTTATTTACATTTGAGTTGATACGTTGTGAAGATATATCATGATACTATAGATTGATTGTGCAGATAAGATAGCCTCCCCTGAGATACATTAAGGTATGATTTTTCTTGTCATTTATTTGGTTTTTGAGTGTTTGGTGTCTATTATGTTGCCTATCTGTTGTATGAATATTTGATTACTTGCATGATATGAGTATGTGTCTATAAGATTGCATGAAGGAAAGGTCTTGTTTTAAGATGGTTTTACTAACACATATGTGCTGAGACCACTGATATGCACTTGAGAGTAAGTAGGTGGTAGTTTTACTAGTATGAGTAATGACTTCTAGTTGATTATGACATGGTTGTTAGGCTAGAAAAGGGTTGATTTCAATTAATAGAGATGATTTTTTGATCATTGGAACATGTGGCTAACATGTGTAAACAGTTGTAGGGAACCATGCTTGGTATTATAATGACAAGGTAATACTTGATTTGTTTATATAACTATACATTGGTGATATGACAGTACATATTAAGGCTCAGTTGCAGCAAGGTAAAGGTAAAAGAAAGGAATTGTGCGAGAATTAATTTGGCTATGTTTGGAAACCACAATTCCAAATGAATGAATGCTTTGAATATAGGAAGTCTTCTTAACCTATATTTTATCTGATATTATGTGGATATATGTTATATTCCTAAACATGCATTTGAAATATATATTAAGTTGGTTTTCAACTATGGATGGATTCATCAAGGGAATGGAGTCCCTTGAGAGATGATATATGTACCAGTTCAGTTATAGGTGAGAGTGCTGGGTACAACAAGCTAAGATAACTGGTGCATTGTTATATTTATTTATACAATGACATTTATCTGTTTTTGAAGGTATGAAGCAAGGATTGCATAGAAAATGAGACTGCCAAGAAATATTGAAAAAGGATAAGGTTGAATTTCCCTTAGAGTCATTGGGAACCCATGGGGTTGAGTCATGGTGTTTGTTGGGATTTTTGTTCCTTTTGTATTTTGCAATTTGTTTCTGCTTGATTTACGAGTTTTGATTGCATCATGCAGGGCCTTACCACATTGTTTGTGGTGTCATGTTTCTATTGGTCTTTCATGGTTTTCTTATTGTTTGTTTCTTTTTCTTTCCTTTGTGTTTTGAGGGTCTTGAGAATTTCTTTGGAAGGAGGAAATTAATGGAGCTTAGGAAGAGCTAAATGAAATCCAACAAGTGATGTAAGACTTGAATGAAGCTCAATGTGTGTATAAGGGTTGTTGAAGGCAAGAGTATGACAACCAGTTGGATTGGTTGGGTCCATTGATGTAAATGGATGATGTTAGGATAACCATGAGAAAAGTAATTAGGATAGGTAAAGTAAATGGATTTGAGGTATCAGATGCCTTGGCTAAGTGTGGAATTCTTGTTCTCAATGTTGTGCATTTTGTGCGTGCATAAGAGGAGTTTCTCATTAGTATAGATATATGCATGTAAGTCATTGTCTGACAGGGCTGTTAGTAATCATGATTGTTTAATGCTAATGTTTATATGTATATATGTATGTTTGTATGTCATTGTCTGACGTGATCATTATTTTTTTATGTTAATGTTATAAATATGTATCTATGTCACTGTCTGAAATGGTTGTGAAGGATCATTCCAATGGAGTAATGATTGCTTATGCAGGTGAATGGCATGAAAGAGGTTCCTAGTGTTTTGGGGAACCAAGTGGGAAGAGTAGCCTCGACAAATTTATGAGGTCAGTGTCATGTGGATATGAGTTGAAATTATGTGTTTATACTGTATGCATTTTTACGTTATGGATAGTTAATGCTAAGAGATATATCAACATAATGAAAACAACATGATCCATGGCATGCTAAGATAAACATGGATGGTGGAGAGACACTGGAAGCAATCTTTCTTGGTAGAGACATTGTGGCTTTGGATGTGGAGTTCTACTATTGTGTATATATTGTGAATATTGTATATTCAGTGATTGTACCTATGGTTTTTGGTGCCTATTGTATATATGGTATTGTGTTCATATTACATATGCAGTGCTGGCTATAGATTGTGCTATGTACATGTTGGATATGTGGTGTTGTGTACATATTGTATTGTGTTCATGATGTATATGTGTTGTTATGTGAAGATGGTGTTGTGCGTATGTTGGATATGCGGTGTTGTGTACATATGGTTCTATGTACATGTTGTATATCTAGTTCTATGTACATACGGTGTTATGTGCATGTTGTACATGAAGTGTAATATACCCAATAACTATAAACAAACACAAAATATAGAAAGGCTTAACTACTGATCAAAACACTTGAGGTAGGGTAATGCCATACGATCACTCCTTAAGGAAGGAGAACACTACACAAGCAATATTCTTTCCAATACAATAATCCTTGACATTTCTCAATGGGGAGTCCCTAGCCTCTATATATGATTCATACATATAATATCATGGGTCATTAGCATGTTTCTCTCAATACCATATATCTAATACCACAAGCTTACGTTATAACTATGGCCCATCCCATTATTACAATATTCCTTGGCTACCTCCCTTTGTACCCCATACTACCCCCTAGGTAAGCCCGTGGTATTAGATATATGGTATTGACAGAACCATGGTAATGGCCCATGGTATTGTATGTATGAATCATAAATAGACACTAGAGACTCCCCATTGATAATGTCAAGGAATATTGTATGAACAAGAATATGGATTGTGGAGTGTTCTCCTTCCTTAAGGAGTGATTGTATGGTATTATCCTACCTTAAAGGTTTGATATTAATAAATATCTAAAGTTTATCTATTTCTATCTTGTTATTTTTGGATATATTTGCATTTTCATATGTTTTTGGGTCATATCTATTACAGGTAGTGCTATGTACATATGGTGTTGTGTGTATGATTGTACATGCCTTGTTGTGTACATGTTATACATGCGGTGTTGTGTGTATGTGGTGTTCTATACGTGTCATGGATGTCGTGTTGTGTACATGTCGTCTCGTGTATATGTCATGCATGTTGTGTTGTGTACATGTGGTATTGTGTACATGTTATACAAGTGGTGTGGTGTACATATGGCATTATGTACACATTGTGCAGATGCTTCCATGTACATGTGATGTTGTGTACACATTGTGTAGGTGGTGTTGTGTACATGTGGTGTTGTGTAAATGTTATACATGTGGTACTAGTGTACATGTGGTATTATGTTCATGTCATACATGTTGTGTTGTGTACATGTGGTACTACGTATGTTCATTTTGTAGTTGTGGCATTATGGCATGTGTATTCATTGTGTTGTATTATCTTTACATATGTGTATTGTGTTGTACACTGGATGTAGGAGTATGTATTGTGTTGTTTTTTACACTAGGTGTAGGTGTATGTGTCATTATGTATATCAAGTGTAGGTGTATGCATTGTGTGGTGTTGTATGATGTGTGTAGATTGATGTGTTGTCATGTACATTGCGTATGTGTATGTGATTGAAGAAAAGAAAAAGGAACTAGGTGTTTGCTAGGTGTGGCAACCAATCCGATGTGTGTACGGAAAGGAAAAAGGATAAAGGTAGAAGTGAAGGATCAATAAAAGGATTGGTATTAGTATTTTATTTTAATTTCATTATCCATGTGATCTATGATTCTGATTTATGATGGGTACATGTGATTTTTTATTCTTGTTTATCATGATGGCATGTGATTCATGATTTTTATCTATGATGGTTGTGTTTCAAGCTAACTAGATGTGATATGTTTATAGATAATGGTTTTATGAAAGAGTTAATTTCGCTTCTTGTGATAGGAAGTAAACAAAATTTCAAGTGCACCTCATTAACGAGCTACCAATAAGGTATGCTTTCGATTTATTTCAATTCATTTTTATTCTAATGAAAATTATGTGCTTGGTACATGAAAGCACAAAAAAATTCCTAGTTTGGGTGGTTGAAACTAGCTGTAAGCATTAGCAGCAACAACAAAAGGAATTGGAAGAGGAAACAACATGCTGGTAAAACACTTTAGGAGTAGGGTCATTGTGGGACACTGGTACCCAAAAGTGTCCATTAATTTCCATGAGAATTCTGTATGATGGTTTTGAGGTAGGGATATGCCTTGGTTTTTCAACCTTACGATGTGAGGAAACCTTGCAAAGGGATGCGTCTCCTAGGAAAGGGGATTCAAGGGAACATGGAAGGTGAGTAACTGCATGGAAGGGGTCACTGGAATGACCGAGGGACTATGTAGCAGAGAAGGGAAGGCTAGGAATGGATTTGTTTTGGTCATTAGCATTACTAGATGGAATTAGATGCACATTGGAGTCTACATTGGAACAATAAGCGAGTAACTATTCACTGGGAGGATTGGGAGGACATTGGATGTACATTTAATTTTGATAGTGGATTACGGACTTCATGGGAAGGAGGTGAATCTTGGTATTCTCTTGAGGGTGGAGGTATGAGCCTCTATATTACCTTGTTGCGGATGCAAGCATCATATCCTTTTATTTATTGGTTAGAGTAAATGTACATATGTGTATATCATTGAAAATATTGTATTGAGATGGATTTATAAAATCTATAGATAGTATGATTATTTTTTGGTTGAAGAAAATGTGGATAAGTATATATCGTGGTTATTGTAAATACCGTAATGAGCCGTGTTATAAAGCTCTAGTAAATAGTATGATTGGCATGTTTTTAGCAGGTTGTCCTTTGGAAATACTGCAACGAGATGTGCCATAAAGCTCCATGGGTAGTATGTTTTCCTTTTCAGTGATTTTCTTGTTATACATGTCATTCAACACCAAGGATAGTGTTCCCCCAAGGGAAGTGTCCTATAAAAACCTTGGTTAAAAATTCATGTAAAAAAAATATAAGACCAAGGTCATGGGACATGTTTTCCAAATTGAATGTTGGGAAACAAATCATAGTGGGTGTTAATTTTAGTTATTATGGCTAAAGGAAATGGGAAAAGGATATGACAAAGGATTTTAAAAGTCAAAGTGGCATTAATTTCCATTTTATTGATGAAAATAATGGAAATTAGGAGAAAAGAAAGGTGAAAGGTCATAGGTTGTATGTGAGGAGGAAAATGAAGGAAAATAATGGAAAATTGAAGGAATTAGAGGCCTCATTAATAAAATGGATTATGAGGATTAGTTATTAACCTTTTCTAAGATCAATTTTGGAGCTCTCTCTCTCTATTCTCTCTCTCCCTCTCACTCTTGGACAGTTCGATCATTTTCAGAGCCCTCCAACATTAGATCAAGGAAAGCAAAGGAAGGACAAAGAAAGGGAAGGGAAGCAAAGACAAAGTAAGGAAGGATCGGATCAAGTGGCTACAATGAGACTACTTATAGATATTTATGTGCATGTGTGATTTCCTTGCTAGATTTGGCATGCATGATACATGCATGTGGGTATTTTGTTTTTTGTTATCATTGGAATGGGTGTGTATAGGTGTGACAATTATTTGAAGCCTTGTCTTTCCATTTCGAAATATCGATGGTGTGATGTGGTTCTCTAGTTTGCTTGAGATATATTTCCAAATGGATTTGATTCTCAATGGGGTGGTCTTAGGATTATTCACAAGGCCTAGGAATACCAGGATGCGATACACTATAACTATTGGATGTGAACACCTCGATTGAGCCTAGGAATCCAAGGTATATGAATATGGTAGCATACACAGTAAATCTCAAAGGTGAATACCCATGATTGGGCCTAGGAAACGCTTGAGTAATAATGGAAGGAAGAACGATAAAGCCTATAGGGTGGTGACCTCGTAGGCATAGTAATCCTTTGACCCATAATGGTGAGATACATGCTAAGGCCGAGAGGTTGAGACTAACAAATTCTTCATGGTTTAGGTGGAGAGATCCATAGCCATCCATGCTTGTTTAAGGCCTACTAATACAATGGAAATTGTGGTAAAGCTTGGTTGTATTCACGAGGGTTTGAGCCTAGGAATCCATTGGTGGGATATACGGTAATGCCTGAGGAAGCCCTGGTTGGTTTTGTTGTGAGTCCCAGATTGATTCTTGGAATATGGCATGGGGATGATTAGATGAAATAAATATTTGGTTCAACCTAATCTATGGTGAGGTGATTTGTGGAAGTCCCATGCCTGGTTGGATTATGCATTCATTAATAATAGCTCCTTCTCCTTGGTATTTCTGTGTAAATATACTTGTTCATATGTGATCCTTATGGTTTTTATATCCTTTTTATTTATTTTGGATATATTCTTGTTATGAGTATATTTTATAACATACTTGGTGTATGGATATCATCATGTTTTGATTAGAAAATGAACGTACAATGAATATATGACCTAACAAATGATAATTTAGGTAGTGATGGGCCTCTAAATTAGACATAAATTAAGGCTCACGCCTCTAAATTAAACATAAATTAAGGCCTATCTAACCATCCTTCAGCATATTAAACCTCTCTTTTTGCATTAGATAATGTATTTTTAAATTTAATATGTTCATTAGGAAGGTTTATGAATAATTTCATATTTGCGCCTAATATTATTTATTTTGGTGGAATATTATGAGAATATTGGGCAAATTATGAAGGTTTGGAGGAGGAGATAACTTAGGAACTTGATCCCTACTACAGGAGGATCAATATTAAATAATAAATCAACAAGATATTATGAAATTATGGCACATATTGTGGAAGTCCAATGATTAACAAAATCTAGGAATGTGTTCCCTACCATTTAATGCAGATTCCTAGTATTAGGAACTAGATCCACTAATCAAGGGATTTTGGTGGAGAAATATTCCCTTTGTCATGGGGAATGATTCCTAATAATTTTGTATAAGTACCAAGTCAAATTTTCCTCTAGGGGTGTATTTTTATTAGTCTTATTGTGGGGATAACTTGCATTTTTGCAGTTCCACTTTCATTTCTTGCAGGGATGTAATTGTATTGATGAAAATAATGAAGATTGTTGTCATGTTCAACTTATAAATATTGTTAGCCTCCATAGGAGTATGATTTTCCTTGGGATTGGACATCCTAGGAGCCTCAGATCCCTTTTGTATCATTTGTTTTTATTCTCGTCACTTCTTATTCACATGCATCTCTTTTTCTTGTTTCTTTCTATTTCTATATTTAGTATTTGTTGAAGGCTCAAAAAATCAGGTCTACAACAAGGGGGATAACCACCCGGTCTGAACCTTAAAGCAACTCCTTTTCCATTTGGAATAATGGCTCTGACTTGGGATGATGGGATCATTTTCCCAATCTGTTTATGATGGGTGTACTAACAGGATGATGCTTTTCTTTTTAGTGTTTATGGGGTGAATGCTTGTTCTAAAACTAGTCGATCTTTTAACTATCATATGCAATCTATTCTAATGAAAGAAAACATCTAACTTTAAACTATATTGAGAGTAACGTTTCACTTATGCGAGCTAAAATAATTTCTAACAATAATCGATAATGTAAATCATTCAATCACCACGAGAAAAGAATCCATTAAAAATGATTATTTCATATAAAAAGTTAGCTGAAACAATTATGAGAAACATATCACATAAGAGTTATTCATATACTCAGCATGAAAAGTACGTTATCACCATACAGAAGCGTAATAATGACAACTAAAGATTCAGACTCTCATATATCAAAAACTCAAAATAATTTATCACTTGGCACATAAGTAAAAAGTATTACGAGATAAAAATACCATTGGTAATAAGTTCTACTCATGGGCTGCAGCAATATAGACTTATCTTCAAATCACTTAACATCCACTAAGAGTACTAAAGTGCATTTTAGTAGTAGATTTCAAACTCATATGAAAATAAATCTCGTTCCATTAATTTTATCAAAACCTCCTCAGTGGGGGGCAAACTGCACGTTCTGAAGAATTGTTTTTGATAAAACTCTAGACCCCTCTCCAAATACAATGACAGGGGTTTAAATACTACTCTATGAAATCTAAAAATAAATATTACAAAAATAAATGACGAGGTTTAAATGAACTACCTCATTTTAAGAAAAAGTGAACTAAAATAAAACTAAATTGTATCTACCTTAAATCGTGCATCTGATCCTTTACATTGCAAATATTCAACATTAGTTTCAAGAGCGTCGGTTGGCCGACTTCAGCGTTTAACTATCCTGAAAATATAGTGTTGGTAAGAGATGGCACTATCTTCTCAATAATGGTTATGAGGCATTTCAGGGTCATCCATTGGCTATGTGTCTTTACCAGGTACTACCAGTATGTGTCCCAGTTTAACCTGTTTACCTGTTTAATCAACTCTGCCTTCTCCTCTGTTGTTTCTTTCCATTTTGTTTGAAGTTGTTGTGCCTTTGGAAGGAAGCCCAGGGTAGTCTCTAATATCAAATTGGCCTTGCATAATTTCATTTATGCACTCAATGACACTGTTCGCTGCTGTCACTGCCTCTTCCATCGCCTGTTCTGCTTCTTTAAGCTGGGAATTCCATTTCAGAAATAACATTTCTTTGTGTGATTCGTCGATTGTGGGAAATTATGCTCTTTTCCCTTCTTCTGCTCTCTTCTAGTTCAAGAATTCTGAAACCTTCTTAAAAATTGAATCATAATCAAGTCATAAATCTACGACTTGATTTTTAATATTGTCACTTATTTCACAATGGGTATTCCATTGTGAGATCTTCTGACAGAGTAATTCTTCTTGTTGCGAGAGTTCAGAATTAAGAGTGAGTGCTTCTGTGATAAACTCCCCAATCTTAGGATCATTCTTGTGTAGTTCTATCATAGCTTGTAACTATTCTTCTTTATTGGCCAATCTGCCTTCATGATCCAATTGTATCTGTTGGATGTCTTGTTGGAGTCTTGCCAAGTGTATCTCTACTCCTTGACTGATGCTGACTTGCTGTAGTTGTTGTTCTAAAAAAAAATTCTATCCTCTTTCTCTTTTAGTATCATTTGAAATTTTGTTTCTTTATCAATTGTTGTTGAAGCGTACGCTCCTGCAATCTGAGAGAGCCTATTTAGATTTTCTGATGGGTCTGTAATTGGGTCCTTCCAAAGAACATCCAGAGGTTCATCCTCTAGAGTGAGCACGAGATCTATTTTTCTTTTCTTCCTTTCTCTCCTGATGAGAACATTATGTTGAGGGCTATAAAATACGTCTAGAGGAGGAATCTCCTCTATCCTTAGTACAATTTCAGATGATGGAGCAACCAGAATATGCTCCATTTCTTGAGTATTGAGAGTCCCTCCTACCACCATTTATGTGGCTGTCAATCTTGCATTTGTCAATGGCTCTGTGCTCTATTCCTCAGTGTCGATTAACTTATTAAAATTCTCCCATTCCCCTTCTTGATCCACTACAGGTGGCTTTGTTGGCTTTGTAAGGGGAGTGGGAACCTCAGCTTGTTTTGGGGACAAAACCTGTTGGTCAGGCTTTTCTGTAGATTGAGCTGTGTCTTTAATTGACCCCTCACTTCTACTGTGTTCACTCTTGGACTGATCACTACACTTTTCAGTTGATTATTTTTCAGAATTTGATTTAGACTTCTCCTCTTTTGAGCTACCACTTATGCTAACACTGGGACTAGGCTCACTTATGGGTTCAATGAGAAATTGGTCCAACGGGACCTTTGTTAACCTCTGTTTTCTATAATTTTCAAACTTTTGAAGTTTTTCTTGGTCAAACAGAATTCATGCCATATGTAGAACCTCTCTGAAAGTGTTCTTCTATAGAAAGACATTGTCAAAGGGATATTCTTCATTGGAAAACACTTTTATTTTAACCATTGTGGTAAAATTTCTTACAGTACCAAAGGGATCACACTGCCTCCCCGAGAACTTTGGTAGTTGTAAACATAACATATTATAAAGCTCTTTAAAAGCATGACCTAAGTGAAATAATGCAAAGGCTCCGCATACTATAGGAAATTGAGGCCAAATGGCCTTCTTAGAATCTTTCAATACTTTACTCATTCCCCCAACACCACAGGTCTAGTAGGCTATTTCCTTGGTCATTAGTTTGTCGGGGACATAAAAGGGAAGCACATGGGGTGAAGCAATGTAGTCAAACACCCTGATGTATGTGACCAAATCCTCCCCAAACCATCTTCCCATAGGGAGAATGTCAACTTCAACTTTTCGGGAAAATCTTGGGGTGTCTCTGTCGTAGAGCATTTTATTAATAGGGAGCATAACTCCATGACAAATCTTGTAGAAATGTGGGATGAAATTGGATTCCCACAATAATTTGTGATAAACTTGAATGGGAAGAGGATTTTGTACCATCCACTTCCATCCCATAATAGGAAAATAAAAAACAAAACAAATAGCATCCATGACATAGGTGCTCAAAAAGAATGGAGGGTAAACCCTTGAAGTAAAACTTCTTTTAGTTCGATATCCTAAAATTGGAGAGGCTAAATTATCTGATAAAAATTGGGCCTAATCGATTATGGTGGCATTGGTAGCTGCATCCAATAGAGGTAGCAATTCTGATGAAAACTTGTTGATGTCTGGTCTCCCAAACAATCTACATAACATTGCAGTGGCAAAACAATAAGGAGAAGAAAGAGAGCCAATAGCATACATACAATTTTTATCCTTCTTCAATCATTCCTTATTGTTTGACCAGTGCTTTGTGCATTCTGCCAAGTCTTTGTTCTCCTTGGAAAACTTTTCTACAAACTGCTTGTTGTAGCTAGTTCGGGGTTCTCGTAAGTGATACATACGTCTCAAATTATTTGGGGTAAACAACCCCATGACTTACCAACTGGCCGTCTTAAATTCTCTATCATATATATTTGCGTGATCTATAATCCATTTCACCATATCCATGTAGGGGAGTATCCTTGACCTTGCAGCAATACGGTGTAGAAACGAGCATGCAAGCTCAGTTAGGGATGCCTCAGAAGAGCCGCGTCCATCTACTATAATTGTAACCTTCATAATTCTCAGATTTTCCTCCTCTAACAATTGGTACATGGCTTCCCAAGTAGATATCTGTGCGTCCCTAGTACAAGTGGTGTCTGTGAATGTTATGAAACTAGCTCAAAAAAGATAGAAAAGATAGATCAATGCCTTAGAATTCAGCCTCTTCGAGGGGGCAACCTCCTTTACATTACATGAATGAAAAATTCTTGGATGATTCAAATGCAAAACCTCCTTTCTATATATACGAGTCTAAGGAGCCACAATATAACCCAACCGACCTAACAATAATAATGAAAAGCCACAAAAATAACAATAGAGGTATTCTATGGGGCACAGTAATAACAATATGGGGACAATAAGGGCACAACAATATTAATAAGGGATACAACTACAATAGTAATGGGGTAATCACTAGTATTATAGGGACCCAACATGCTCCTCTCCTTCAAAAGAGTGTTGTCCTCAATGCTTGAGTAGTTATGGATGCTTCTATATAAAATTTTCATCCTCCCATATGGAATCTTCAGTGGATAAGTTCTTCCACTTAATAAGATACTCCGAAATTGATCGATTTCGTAGTTGTCAAGTTCTTGTTTCTATGACTACTTCTAGTTCCAATATAATTTTTCCTTCCTCGTCAAGTTCTAGAAATGTTGTTTGAACTAGGAGCTTGTTGCCTATAACCTTCTTTAAACATGAAACATGGAAAACTGGGCACAATCGAGAAGCTGCAGGAAACTCCAATTTGTATGCCATATTACCAATCTTTTGCAACACCTTGTAGGGACGATAACACTTTGGTGATATTTGATTATCCTTCTTAGCTTGCCTGAGGGACATTTGCTTATATGGTTGTAGTTGTAGGAATACCCAATCACCTACATCAAAACTTCTTTCGTTGTGATGTTGATCTGCCTGTTGCTTCATTCTATTTTGTGCCAACACAAGGTTATCCTTTAAGATTTGGAGTACTTGTTGTTGATGTTCGATGTGATGTTCCACTGCTTGAACCTTAGAATTTTCTCTTAAATATGATGTGATGGATGGTGGATGATATCCATAGAGTGCCATAAATGGGGTCATTTTTATTGGTGTATGGAAGGAAGTGTTATACCACCATTTAGCCAAAGGTAGCCATTTGACCCATTGTGTCTATTTATTAGATACAAAGAAATGAAGATATCCTTCCAAACATTTGTTTACTATCTGAGTTTTCCCATCAGATTGAGGATGATAATATGAGCTATGAGCTAACTAAGTACCAAGACAAGAAAATAATTCTGTCAAAAAATTTCTAGTGAAAATGGGATCTCTGTCACTTACAATAATCTTTGGGTTTCCCTGTAGCTTTTGAATTGTCTCCATAATTGCAGTAGAAACTATAATGGCTTTAAATGGATGTGATAATGCACAAAAGTGTGCATACTTGGTAAGTATTTCAACTACCACCATGATGACACTCTTTCCCTCAGACTTGGCCAAACCTGTGATAAAATCCATTGAAACCTCCTCCCAACGTTGGCCTGGAATGGATAAAGGTTGTAATAGACCCGATGTCTTAATTGTTTCAACTTTATTTTGTTGGCAAACCAAACATTC
>APFE030771718.1:23159-58517 GCA_000404065.3 Pinus taeda
ATTTGGAGCAAAAAAACCCTAGAATCCAAAGCTTTGATACCAAATGTTATGAAACCAGCCCAAAAAAGATAGAAAAGATAGATCAACGTCTTAGAATTCAGACTCTTAGAGCAGACAACCTCCTTTAAATTACATGAATGAAAAATTCTTGGATGATTCAAATGACAAAACCTCTGTTCTATATATAGGAGTCTAAGGAGCCATAATATTACCCAACCACCCTAACAATAATAATATAAAGCCACAAAAATAACAATACAGGGATTCTATGGGGCACAATAATAACAATATGGGGACAATAGGGGCATAGCAATATTAATAAGGGATACAACTACAATATTAATGCGGTAATCAGTAGTATTATAGGGACCCAACAGTGAATAATGGAGTTATTTCTGTTTTCTCATATGCGGGTGCCTTGCCTTTCTTCCCCATTTCGTCGTGTATTACGCTCCACGTACTCTTCCTGAAAATTGAAAGTAGAGAGCAAGGATATGATAAAGATGCTAGTGAATACAGGAATATCAATAGAAAGACAAAAATAATGTGACGGGAAATCTTTAATTCTTAAATCATATCAAAGGTATCACCTTATGTCAAATGGTCCTTTGCCCTTATCTGAATCGTTTTTTAATAAATGACCACTAATGGACCATTAAGCTAAAATTTAATGTTCATAAATTTGCATCGAACGATGGAAAGTACTGTCATAGAACTCTGAGCCCTTAGATCTGCAATAAAAGCAATTTTGCGTTTTCCTTCGCAATATTGCAAATTGCAATATCGCAAAACCTGCTATTGTTAAAAACCATTGTTATGTTGGGTGACTATGATATGCGATTTCTGAGAGGCTATCACATTTCCTGATATTTGGGTGTTTTACATAACATAGCACTGTAGAATTTGGTTTTTGCGACGCGATGAGGATGTAAGCTTTGTGATCTCGCATTCTTGCGGATCGCATTTTCGAAGAGTTACTTTTATAAGAGATGTCTTTTGTGACCTTTTGCGATGTGATAATATTGTTCGAAAGCGAGTTTTTTAAAGCTTCTATTAATGTTCGAGACTTTCCCCTTATAAAGTTTTTCTTAGGTCTTGTGGTCATATAGTGATTTTTATAAGGAAAATCATAGTTTGTAATGTTTTATGCGCTAGGGGTATGAAAAGGTAAATTTACATGTTTTAGCAAGTTCCACTTTGATATCTTGTTTTATTCTAAAAAACAAAAGGCAACATTAAATGCTAAGATTTGATTTTTTGGAAGGGTCCCCATTTATTAATGTTATTTCTAACACTAATAAAATGGGGGTTGTTGATGGTTACAAAAATTGGCGATTCACTTGAAAGAACCAATTATCTCTGATGGTTTTTTGAATTTTCTAAAACTTCTAAAATAAAAATGGTTTTGAAAATGAAACATTATTGGAGAAATATAAGGTAAACAAGGCTATTTATTAATAACAACATTTTGTTCCAACTATATTTATTCTGATTATCTTCTTCCTAAAGTTAGTCATTGTACTTACATCAGTCATTACTTGGTTTGTAAAGATAAAAAGAAAGACATCTCCTTAGATCAGTTTAGGTATACTCATTTGTCGTAGGTAAAGCCTCTACTGCCAGCAGGCATCCATAGCCTCGATAAGGTTACCTGTTACCCAACAATGATCCAATATCCTACTTAAGAACTATGAAATTTTCAAAGATAGATCCTCATATACACTTATTGCTTCTTCTTTTCCTATTTTTATTTTAATTCTTAAAGAACAATGTCTTGGTTTGGTAGCCAAAATTGACAGTGCCATTCACTTGATTTATAACTTAACTGAACAAGCTAGCTTGTGATGAGACCCCTTGTATTCTGATTGAAACAATCTCAAGTCGTTACCCTGTTTTGGTATGCAGTTTGGAAATGTTAGTTAGTTATAATCTTTATGATGACAATAAGTTGGCTCTTGATGCGGCCTCTTATTCTTTATGTTTAAATTGCATAGTTGGATTACTCTTTGAATCTCGCAATTTTCTAAAGTAGGGAGGAATTCATTTGTTCCTTAAGAATTTTTCTGGACGACAATTGTAGAGTTTAAAAATAGCTTTTCTATAGAGAATCTTTGTTTTGTTCTTGGTACCTTTTATGGCTGATATGAGGAAAACTTCTTCCTAAGGTTGATTTTAACCAAAAACTTGTATAGCTGAGACAAAAGAACAAGTACAAATTTTTAGAATAATAGCACTTGACACTAAGTTTCAAAAATAAAGATTAATTTTTCTAACCACTTCCACTTATACAAGAGAAAAAAAAAATTGACCTGAGACACTATTCTTTTCATGGAAACCAAAAGTAAACATTTTCAACATGTTTTTTTATAAAAAAGAAAACTAAACTTAAAACAATAATTTACAAAAAATAGAAGAGATCATCTTTTATGGGAAATATTTTTTAAGGATATGTCCATTAACAGGTAAAGACTCTCTTTTCCTTGCTAAATCTTGTAACATGAAGGTCGATGGACCGATGATTTCGACATTTTGGAATGGCCCAACCCACATCTGTTGGAATTTATTATGCTTTCCTTTCTCTTCATGGGCTTTATCCCATTTCAATACTAAGTCTCGAAGCTGAAAATCTTTTCTAGATACCAAATTTGAATCAAAAGAAGCTTTTACTAATTGTTGATGATGTGCATGGGTAATTTTGGCCTTTTCTCGTTCCTCTTCAAGATTAAGGATCTACAATTGTCTTAATTGCGAAGATGAGGAAGGGGTTTCTTCAATGAATTTAACTAATGCTAAAGAAGGAATAGCTAGATTTGTTGGGAGGACCACTTCTTTCCCATCAACTAAATTAAAAGGAGAAGTGCCAATAGAAGTTTTTTGAGTTATTTGATCTTCCTAAAGAGCGTACATTAAAGACTTATGCCAGTTTCTATGATTTGATAAATATTCCATTTAATGATTCTAATAAGGTTTTTGTTTGTTGATTTAGCCAACCCATTTCCTTGCAGATAATAATTGGCAGAATATTTAAGCTTAAAACCTATTTTGAGCACAAATTCGGTCATAGAATCACCTGAGAAATATGATGCATTATCAAACATTAAAGCAGAAGGAGAGCCAAACCTGGTAATTATGAATTGAGCTATAAATTCAATGATACTCTCGGAGTTGGCTAACTTGAGTGGAACTACTTCTACCCATTTTGTAAAGTAATCGGTAGCAGTAAGGATGTATTTATACTATTTAGAAGAGTGAGGAACAATCTCACCTATTCTATCTAATCCCCATTGTTTGAATGATTGATCAATTTTGACTGACTGTAATGGCAATGATGGTTTCCTCTGTCTTCCAGTAGTAGTTTGACAAATATGACATCTTCTTACGTAGCTATGTTCATCCTGAAATAACGTTGCCCAGTAGTAGCTTGTGCGCAAGATTTTCTATGCTGTCACATCTCCTACATAGTGTCTGCGCATTGGTCTGTCATGAAGTTCTTGCAATACTTTTTCAGCTTCAGATTTCTCAAGGCATCTAAGAAGAACAAAATCATAATTCATCCTAAAGAGTACATTATTTACAATTTAATATTGTTTAGCTTTTAGCCTCAGGGCTCTTTTATTTGTTTGATTCAAATGTGAAGGAGCATATCCATTTTTTAAGTAAGATATGATATCCGCATATCTTGATTCAGTGTCATTTCGGCTTACCTCATACACTCATACCTCACTATCTGGAGACTACGTTTCTGATATGTGCGATGCTCCAACCAACATCCTGTAAAAACCTTGACCTTTTACAATATTTTCTGGTTTGATTTTAGTGTCATATTCTTGCAGGGTTGTGACCCAATTTGCCCTCTTTTCACCCACGTCTTTCTGTACCAAAATATTTCTTACCGAATGGTACTATTATTTTTGTATGAGTCTTGAAAAGGAAGGGTCTAAAGTGTTTGAGTGCTTTGAATATAGCATAAGACCATTTCTCAATGTCAGAGTAATTTAATTCATCTCCTTGCAAGTTTGAACTAAAGAAGGCAATTGGGGCTTCGACTTTATCTTGATTGGCTTGTGTGAGTATTGCAACGTACAATTTCTCAGAGGAAAATGTATACAAAATGAAAGGATAAATTTTTTTTGGAGTCGCTAGAGATGGGGCATTTATAATTGCTTGTTTTATCAGGCTAAACGATTCATGCTCTGCCTGACCCCATTTTAAGGGAGAGTTTTTCTTTATCACAACTTGGAGAGGTGACATGATTCTTGAGAAGTCGGGGACAAATCTTTTAACGAAATTAATCTGACCAAGGAAAGACTGCATTGCCTTTTGTTATGGGGTAGGGATATCTCTGAAATTTCCTTAATTCTATCTAGATCAATATGGATTCCAGCTTTAGATACCATAAATCCGAGAAGCTTTCCTTCACTTAATGCAAAAAAAATACTTTTTTGGATTAAGTGAGATCCCATATTTTTGACATCGTTGGAAGATTTGTTTTAAGTCTCTGAGGTGATTACTGTGTTTTTTAGAATACACTATTATGTCATCTAAATAAATCACCACTGACCTATTCACTAATCCTTTAAATGCAATGTCCATTTCCCTTTGAAACATGGAACTGACATTAATCAGCCCAAACGACATCTTTTGATATGCATAAGTGCCCCATTTTGTTCTAAATTTTGTCTTCAATTGATCATTTGGGTGGAACAAGATTTGGTTATACCCTAAAAAGCCATCTAAAAGGGACATTAATTCAAACCTTGCAACTAATTGTAATAGCTATTCCATAAGGGGTAGTGGAAAATTATCCTTTTGGAAAGATTTATGAGATTTCGAAAGTCAATACAAATATGGATATCTCCATTTTTCTTTCTAATTGGTACCAGGTAGGAAACCCATCTAGAATGCCTAACAAGAAAATTAATTTTGGCTTTTATTAATTTGTTCAACTTAGACTTAATCTGGTTTTCCAAATTAGGATGGATTTTCCTCAATTTCTACTGGACAGGCTTTTCATCAGTGATCATCAGAATTGTATGCTGTCTAATTGAAGTGTTGTAAGTTTTTAGATCATCGTAATTCAAGGCAAAGACATTTTTGTATTTTTTTAACAGTTGAATGAAAGTTGATTTTTCCTCGGGTGTCAGACCAAGACCTAAGTAGATATTCTGTTGTTTTATGTCATTCCCCAGATTCACTAATTCATATTTTAGAGTTGAACTTTGAAGTTTTGAATTGGTGGATCATTTGAATCTGTCTTTTAAATCATATAGGTCCTCCAACTTGACTACGGATTTGGGTATAGCATTATTGCTGCTTCCTTGTTCCAGCTGCTTGTCATGTTGGTCTTCATCAATTATCTAACTATTGTAAGAGCCTTCTGAAGTCAGAAAACTTACAATAGTAGGATCATTGTTGAATACTCTCCAATTGCTAATATTATCAAGAAAGGAGGGTCTAAAGATTAATTCAATCAAGAATCTGTCTAGACTATAGTCTTCAAGTGGAATGAGCTTAGAAGCTACATTAGCAAGGAGATTAGCACTAGCATTTTGGAGTCTGCGAATAGATGAAATATTAAATGCTATAAAGTGTGAAGTCAGGTCTTGTACTAACGATTGATAATGCTTTAGGTGTCCTGATAGACAATGTAGAGTATTTCTTACCTACTTGATAACAATCTCAGAATCTCCAAAGACTTGTAGATATTTGATATCAATCCCGATTTCCTTGTATAACCCTTGAACTAATGCTTCATATTAAATATTATTATTTGTGCAATTGAACTCAAGTCTACATGTTAGCGTGGTTTTGTCTCCTTTTAGACTAACTAATATACAATCTGCTCCTTCTCCATCATTAGACTTAGAACCATCAAAAAATAATTTCCAAAACAAAGATTTATTCATAGGTCTATCTACAAAATTAATGCATCTAGAAGTATCTATTTGAGAAAAAATTTCTATCAGAGATAAAGTGGAATTTTCTAAAAAAGGTGAAGTATGAGCATTCAAATTCCCTAAGAATGAATCAATGGAATAGTTTCCAATTATATTATTACTATATGGTATAGGTTTTTTTTCCCCGTCTAACTCCGTTACTATATAATTTTGGTGTCTTTCTCGCTCAACCTTTATCTAATTTGGTTTACCATTATAAGGGAGCCACATATGAGACTAGTCAGTTGCAAAGTAATTGTGAAGCTTCTCTGACCAATCCCTGCTAAGAATTAGTCCATAAAATTCAGGAATATCTATCACAAGTATATCAATGACTTGACATACCTTTGGATTTGATGAAATCCTTATGGTCACTTGATTAATCTCACCAATAACCTCAGCTTGAGACTAATCCAGCTGTACTATGCGTACTACAGATTTCTAAGGTTGGACATTTAACTTTGCGCAAACTATCTTAGGAAAAATATTAGATGAAGCACCAGAATCTACCAGATAGTTATTCAAATTTTTATTGAAAACTTCAAAGGTAACGAGAAATGGCAGAGTATGGGATTTCAACCTTCCTCCAATCAAAGCAATGTCATTTGGATCAACTTTATTTGACAAGCCAGTTGGAGGTCTTCCCATTTCATGAGTAGCTTGTAAAATTACAGCGGCAGGTAGAGGCGCAATAGGTACTGTATGCATCTCTTTCAAGAGCAATTTATGTTAATGCTTTAATTTGCTTAGCTCATGAAAATTAATACTAGCCCTAGTCTTCTTCATGTCTTCAACAATTTTATACTCCATTTCATCGGAGGTGATAAGCGTTTTAGATAGAGTTGTTGAATCAGATTGGACTGGGTTTGTCTGAGTAGCCTTTGGTGAAGATTTCTTACCTGTGATTTTATCCTTAGGAGGTAGGCTTGGGTTTTTCTGTTTAGAACTAGATTGTGGAGGATGAAGTTGATTTCTACTTCTTGTATCAATAGGCAATACATCTTTATCTTCTTCATCTGGAAAAATGAAGTCCCAAAATCCTTGAAGTTCCATGACTTCATCATCATGAATTTGTTACTCATTCAAAACTTCCTCTTCATCCCCTTCCGATTCTGCATTTGTTATAGTGGTTGGAGGTTTCGGATCTATTGAAGGATTCTCCTGAAAGGTTTAAAAGGTTTCTTGGAAGAGGTTTCTCCTACTTTTCTTAATATCAACCATTTTGTTGGACATGATTTTTAAAACTTTCTGTAACCCTTCCAAGTAGAATGGGTCCTTTGATTGTTTTTCTTAGGATCATCTCTAAAAGATAATTTTTTAGAATTTCTTTCATATACAACGTTTTTATTTTCTATGGCTAGGATACGTTTCTCTACAGCAATAGCCTCTTTCATATTTTTAGCTAGCGTTGGCTTCGTAGCCCTATCTACAAAGATGGTTGAATTTGAAGGCAAAGCAGAAATATACCATTCATTTTGGACTTCATTGCAAGGTTTCAACACTGCTGGTATTTTGTTTAATAATTTATTGAAGTAGGAATTTAAATCCTTAATTGGTTCTCTTGGTTCAGCTTTTAAATTGGAGAGGTCATTGATTAAAGTTGTTGTAGATTGGTCATCTCCAAATTTAGTTAAAAATTGATCTTGAAATGTATCCTAGTTATTAATGGAGTCTGATGGTAATGAAAAATACCATGACCTTGCTACTCCTTTTAAAGTATAAGGGAATAATCATACAACTGCATCCTCCTCTGTTACTCCATTTAAGTTTATGGACAACATGAAATTATTTATATGCTCTTTGGCTGATAGACCATTGTCAGGATTGAACTTGGGGAGCCATTTCTCAGGATGAGCTGGTAATTGTGATAAGTGTGCAGGCATGTTCATAGCTCCTGTATTAGCTCATGGCCTTGGTGGAGGGTTTCCAACCATTGTTGGGGTATGAGTAGGAGGAGGAGTTGTAGTAATTGAAGGTGGTTGGGTAGAGGAGGATGTCACTCATGTAAAAAGTGTGAACCATGATTTGGAGTTGTGGGATGGATGAATGAAATTGTGATGATATGGATGGGATGGTAGATGAAGATGATGATAAAACCTCACTCTGAGATTCTACTGGTGTTTTCCTAGCTTTCTTATGACTCAGTAAAGGAAACTCAACTGGTGGGATTCCTAGCTTTCCACTTTGTGCTCTCGTCATTCATTGAGTTGGGGTCAGATGAGAAGTGACACTAGCTTAAGAAAACTCATATTCTTCTTGATATAAATAAATTCCCTATAACTTATGAATTAAAGTTTGTAACTTAGAGGGATCTGAAGAAGACTAATCTGGCTTGTTTGGGATTTCAGTAATGTGATCTGTATTTTTCTTTTCAATTTCTATTTCAGTGATGGAAGATTCAGAATGCAAGCGAGAAGTTGAAGGTGATGGTGAGGGAGTTTTACTCTTATAATGGTGTGAAGATCTAGATTTACTTGCCATTCATAGTCAGGCCCTCCTTCTAGCACCAAATATGTTGAAGGCATGAAAAATTGGGTCCATAACAAGGGGGATAACCACCCGGTCTAGACCTTAAAGCAACTATTTTTCTGTTTGGAATAGTGGCTCCGACTCGGGATGATGGGACCAGTTTCCTAATCTCTTTATGATGGGTGCACTAACGGGATGATGCTTTTCTTTTTGGTGTTTATGGGGTGAATTCTTATTCTAAATCTAGTCTATCTTTTAACCATCATATGCAATCTATTCTAATGAAAGAATACATCTAACTTTAAACTATCTCGGGAGTAATTTTTCACTTATGCGATCTAAAATAATTTCTAACAACAATTGATAATGTAAATCATTCAATCACCACGAGAAAAGAATCCATTAAAAATTATTATTTCGTATAAAAAGTTAGCCAAAACAATGAGAAAAATATCGCATAAGAGTTATTCATATACTCGGCATACAAAGTAAGTTATCACCATACAGAAGTGCAATAATGACAACTAAACATTCAGACTTTCATATATCAATAATTGAAAATAATTTATCACTTGGCACATAAGTAAAAATCATTAGGAGATAAAAATACCATTGGTAATAAGTTCTACTCATGGGCTGCAACAATATAGACTTATATTCAAATCTCTTAACATCCACTAAGAGTACAAAAGTGCATTTTAGTAGTAGATATCAAACTCATATGAAAATAAATCTCGTTCCATTCATTTTATCAAAACCTCCTCAGTGGGGGAAAACTTCACGTTCTGAAGAATTGCTTTTGATAAAACTTTGGACCCCTCTCCAAATGTAATGAGAGGGGTTTAAATACTACTCTATGAAATCTAAAAATAAATATTACAAAAATAAATGAGGAGGTTTAAACGACCTGCCTCATTTTAAGCAAATATGAACTAAAATAAAACTAAACTATATCTATGATAAATCCTATATATGATCCTTTAGATTGCAAATATCCAACATCAGTTTCAAGAGCGTCTGTTGGACGACTTCAGCTTTTAACTATCCTGCAAATACGGCGTTGGTAAGAGCTGGTACTATCTTCTTGGCAACGGTTATGAGGCATTTCAGGGTCTTCCATTGGCTATGTGGCTTTACCAGGTACTGCCAGTATGTGTCCCAGTTCCTCTACTGTTTGTTTCCACTTTGTTCGAAGCTGTTGTGGCTTTGGAAGGAAGCCCAGGGTAGTCTTTGTATCAAATTGGCCTTGTGCAGATTTTCATTTATGCACTCAATCGCATTATTTGCTGTTGTCTCTGCCTCTTCCATTGCATATTCTATTTATTTAAGTTGGGAACCCCATTTCTCTAATAACATTTCTTTGTGCGATTCGTCGATTCTAGACAATTCTACTCTTTTCCCTTCTTCTGATCTCTGCCAGTTCAAGAAGTTCGAAACCTTCTTAAAAATTGAATCATAATCAAGTTGTATATCTACGACTTGATTTGTAATATTATCACTTATTTCACAATAGGAATTCCATTGCGAGATCTTCTGACAGAGTAATTCTTCCTACTATAAGAGTTGGGAATTAAGAGTGAGTGCCTCTATGATAAACTACCCAATCTTAGGATCATTCATATGTAGTTCTATCATAGCTTGTAACTGTTCTTCTTTATTGACAAAACTGCTTTGATGATCCAATTGCATCTGCTAGAAGTCCTCCTGGAGTTTTGTCAACTGTATATCTGCTTCTTGACTGATGTTGATTTGCTATAGTTGTTGTTCTAAAAACAAAATCCTATCCTCTTTCTCTTTTACTAGCATTTGAAATTTTGTTGCCTTATCAACTGTTGCCGAAGCGTATGCTCCTGCAATATGAGAGAGCCTAGTTAAATTTTCCAATGGGTCTGTAGTTGGGTCCTTCCAAAGAACATCCAGAGATTCATCCACGGGAGCGAGCATGACATCTATTTTTCTTCCCTTACTTTGTCTCCTGATGATAGGCTTATGTCGAGGGCTATAAAATATGTCTAGAGGAGGAATCTTGTCTATGTTTAGTACAATTTTAGATGATGGAGGAACAGGAATATGCTCTGTTTCCTAAGTATTGATAGTCCCTTCTACCACCATTTATGTGGCTATATCTCTTGGGTTTGTCAGTGGCCTTGTGCTTTGTTCCTCAATGTTGATTAACTTATTAAAATTCCCCCATTCACCTTCTTGATCCACTACAAGTCGCTTTGTTGGCTTTGTAAGGGGAGTGGGAACCTTAGCTTGTTTCAGGGACAAAACCTATTGGTCAATATTTTCTGTAGATTGAGCTATGTCTTTAATTGACCCCTCACTTCTATTCTGTTCACTCTTGGACTGATCACCATACTTTTCAACTGATTCTTTTTTGGAATTTGATTTAGACTTTTCCTCTTTTGAACTACCACTTATGCTAACACTAGGAGTAGGCTCCCTTATTGGTTCAATGAGAAATTGGTCCAACGGGACCTTTGTTAACCTATGTTTTCTGTAATTGTCCAACTTTTGATGTTTTTCTTGGTCAAACTGAATTTGTGCCATATGAAGAACCTTTCTGGAAGTGTTATTCTGCAAAAAGACATCATCAAAGGGATCTTCTTCAATGGTAAACACTTTTATTTTAGCCATTGTGGTAAAATGACTTACAACACCAAAGGGATCATACTGCCTCCCCGGGAACATTGGTAGTTGTAAACATAACATATTATCAACCTCTTTAAAAGCATGACCTAAGTCAAATAATGGAAAGGCTCTGCATACTATAGGAAATTGAGGCCAAATGGCCCTCTTAGAATCTTTCAGTACTTTATTCATTCCCCCAACACCATAGGTCTGGTAGGCTATTTCCCTGGCCATTAGTTTGTCGGGTACATAAAAAGGAAGCACATGGGGTGAAGTAATGTTGCCAAACACCCTGATGTATGTGAACAACTCCTCCCCAAACCACCTTCCCACAGGGAGAATGTCAACTTTAGCTTCTGAGGAAAATCTTGGGGCATCTCTGTTGTAGAGCATTTTATGAATAGGGAGCATAAATCCATGACAAATCTTGTAGAAATGTGGGATGAAATTGGATTCCCATAATACTTTGTGTTAAACCTAAATGGGAAGAGGATTTTGTACCGTCCACTTAAATCCCATAAAAGGAAAATCAGAAACAAAATAAATAGCATCCATGACATAAGCACTCAAAAAGAATGGAGGGTAAACCATTGAAGTAAAACTTCTTTTATTTCGATATCCTAAAATTGCAGAGGCTAAATTATCTGATAAAATTTGGGCTCAATCCATTATGGTGGCATTAGTAGCCGCATCCAACAGAGGTAACCACTCTGATGAAAACTTGTTGATGTTTGGTCTCTCAAACAGTCTACATAACATTGCAGTAGCAAAACAGTAAGGAGAAGAAAGAGAGCCAATAGCGTACATACCATTTTTATCCTTCTTTAATCTTTCCTCATTGTTTGACCAGTGCTTTGTGCACTCTACCAAGTCTTCATTCTCCTTGGCAAACTTTTCTACAAACTGCTTGTTGTAACTAGCCTGGGGTTCTGCCAAGTGATACATACGTCTCAAATTATTTGGGGTAAATGACCCCATGACTTTCTAACTAGCTGTCTTAAATTCTCTATCAGATATATCTATGTGATCTATAATCCATTTCACCATATCCCTGTAGGGGAGTATCTTCGGCCTCGCAGAAATACTGTGTAGAAACGAGCATGTAAGCTCAGTTAGGGATGCTTCAAAAGAGCCGTGTCCATCTGCTGTAACTGTAACCTTCATAATTCTCAGGTTTTCCTATTCTAATAATTGGTACATGGCTTCCTAGGTAGATATCACTATGTCTTTAGTAGAAGTGGTGTCTATGAATAATGGAGTCATTTCTGTTTTCTCATATGCTGGTGCCTTGCCTTTCTTCCCCATTTTTTCGTGTATTACGCTCTACGTATTCTTCCTAAAAATTGCAAGCAAAGAGCAAGGCTATGATAAATATGCTAGTCAATACAGGAACATCAATAGAAAGAGAAAAATAAGGTGACTGGAAAGATTTAATTCTTAAATGATCTCAAAGATATCACCTTGCGTCAAATGGTCCTTTACCCTAATCCGAATCGTTTTTTAATAAATGAACACTAATGGACCATTAAGCTAAAATTTAATGTTCATAACTTTTCATCGAATGACAGAAATTACTCTCATATAACTTTGAGCCCTTAGATATGTGATAAAAGCGATTTTGCAATTTGCTTCGCGATACTACAGATCACAATATCGCAAAACATGCTATTGTTAAAAACCATTGTTACGTCGAGCGGCTTCAATATGAGATTTGCAAGAGGCTATCACATTTCACGATATTTGGGTGTTTTACGTAAGCTAGCACCACAAAATTTGGAATTTGTGATGTGATGAGGATGTAAGCTTTTTAATCTTGCATTCTCGCAGATTGCATTTTCGAAGAGTTACTTTTATAAGAGATGTCCACTGTGACCTTTTGCGATGTGATAATATCGTTTCAAAGCAGGTTTTTTAAAGCTTCTATTAATGTTCGACACTTTCTGCTTATAAAGCTTTTCTTAGGTCTTGTGGTCATGTAGTGCTTTTTATTAGGAAAATCATAGTTTGTGATGTTTTATGCGCCTGGAGTATGAAAAGGTAAATTTACATGTTTTAGCAAGTTCTACTTTGATATCTTGTTTTATTCTAAAAACAAAAGGCAACTTTAAATTTTAATATTTGATTTTTCGGAAGGGTCCCCATTTATTAATGTTATTGCTAACACTAATAAAAGGGGGTTGTTGATGATCACAATAGTATTATTGAATTCTTATTGTAGGATTGGGTTAAATAGTTGATGTAAGTTATTTTGTCGGATCAAAAGCATCATTTCATCATTATAAAAGCTTTGGAAGTTCATAGTAATAATTGAGCTACTTGGATTAGACTTTTTATAACCAAATATAGATTTCTGGAACTCCTTTGTAGCATATAACAATAAATTTCTGCGATTTTTTAGAGAATTCTAACGAGATTCAATCAAGTTGATTCCACTTCCAGTAGATAAAAAAAAAATCTATTTAATAAAAAAAATTACCCCATTTCATTTTCAATTGATTAGGCTAGGCATTTGATAGATTTACTAGCACACTAGTTCTCGAATTTCTGGATTTTAGACTAGTAATTTTCCATTATTTAATAAATATTTCCCATGTATAGATGAATTTTTGGATAGATGCAGACAATAAAATGTGTTTTTATAGGAGCTTTTACATTGTAGGGAGACCAAATCTTGTTCACCTCATCCAAGCCTCATCCACCCATGTCACCAAAATCCACTAAAATCTCAATCCAAATTCTTGTTTTATAAGCTAAAATTGCCATTTCCATTGAGAAAATCTACCCATATTGAAGCCCTTTCTTGAGTTCAAGGTAGTTTCCACCACATCCATGCCTTATTCTTCCATTATCCTCCTTTCCCAAGCTCCATTCCACATTCTAGATGACTTCGTAAGCTTTCTGCCTGTTCTTGTAATCAAAGAGGGGATCATGTACGAACTATTACATCCTATAGACATCCTGTAGGAAATCCTGTAGCGGCCTACTTTGATCCTGAATTAAGAAACATCATCATTAAATATGGGATTAGGCCTATACTTGATCTCCAAGCCATCAAAACCATTGTACCTCTCTTCCTCCCCACCTATCTCCCTTGCCAAAGAACAACGAAAAATTAGCATTTCCATTTATAAAATGAAAAGATAAAGAAAAATAGTTCCTTTTATTTCTTAATCAGTAGATGCATGCAACAGTTAATACTCCCTAGATCATATTCTATGCTCAGTTAGTTTAAATCATCACATGTGATAAATATGGTTAAGTTAAATTTATTTTACATTTAGTTCATTATCTTTATGCAATTAGAGTATGTTTCTTTCCTTGTATGTTATTTCTTGCAATAGGTTAAGGTTTACACTTCAAGTAGTTCATTCTCTGCAATTAGTTTAGGATTTGATTTCAATACATGCACTCCATTACATCATGACAGCAAAGAAAGGACACATTGTGTGCTGCACATATAGTGCCGACACCCCTTATGTTTGTACGAACCCCAGGCTGATAATTAAAGTTGGTAGCCTTGGGAGTTGCAACGTTCATGTTGCAATACCGAGGCTCATCAATTTTTGGCACCGTTCCCAAGGAGGTGCCAAAGTATGCATTGTTTTTTCCCCTATTTGATTCATTTCTTTTTACTTTTTGAAAAAACAAAAAATAATTTCATTAGGCATATTTCATTTCAAAAATAGAAAAGTGCATTGCATTAGTGTTTTCATTCAATCATAAAAGAAAAAAACCCCCAACCCCAACCCCCCCCCCCCCCATTTGATCACATCGTGTAGTAAGAGCCACATCACCATTCACTTTTGCAGGTAGAAGAACAAGATGGGAAAGAATGTAGAAGAAATGGTTGGAGATGATGACAATGAGGAAGATCCTCTCGAATTTCCCATTCAAGATACCAATGGTAGTCTACACATGAAGAACATCCCTCCACCTTTTCTTCCAAAATTTCATGGTCTATGGTTAGAGGATCAGGAAACATTTCTCTTTGTGTTTGAAATTGTTTTAAGATCTTATGGTTACTCATTAAAAATTCAAAAACTGAGATATTTTCTGGAAACATTGAGGGATAGATCTCTTAAATGGTTCATGAGTTTAAGGATTGATTCAATAAGATCATGGAGTGATATGAAAAATATATTTCTAGAAAAATATAAAGATCATGATCTTAAAGAATAAATCTTTAGAAAAAATGAAAGAGAAGATGAGAGTCTAGAGGATCTAATAGAGAGGTTCATGTATAGTATTAAGAGGGAAAAACTACATCATTTAGGATCTGACACACTAAAAACCCTCTTACTTAGAACAATTAGGGATGTGTGGATTGATCTCCTTGATCTCATGAGTGGAGGTGATGTATACCAACTATCATTTGAAGAAATTTGTGAAACTTGCAAAACACATATCAAGAATAAGTGTAAGAGTAAGTAAATCAACATCAAGATTGGTAAGTCAAGCTAAACTTAGAAATTTGCTTGATAACTTAAAAAAAAAATCTCAGCAATCTAAGTGAACAAGTAAAAATGTTAAGAATTCAAATTGAGAGAAAAGAATATTTTGATATTTGTGTCATCCATGCAGAATCACACGATGTTAAATATTTCCCCTCATTACGAAGGTTCAAGGAATTTTACCAAGAGAAAAATGGAGGAAGTCAATTTCCAATGCATCTATGTTATGTAGCTCCAAGAGGACCATGGTAGCCTATTCAACCTAGTATTATGGAAGAAACTAATTTATAATTTCAAGCTTATGCACATCCATCTCAAATTAATTGGAACACACCCTTTCCTTGGCAACATTGGCCATCTCAACCCCAAAACCAATCATGGAAACAAGGTTTCCAAGGAACTTATGGGAGCCATTCACAATATCCTCAATATTTTCCTCGATATCCTCCATACCCACCTCCATGTTAACCCTACCATTCACCTTCACCACAATCACAACCCCAACCACATCCATCTCAAGTATCCACTTCAACTCAACTACATATACCACCATTTCGAAACCCACACAATGAAGTAGCTCATCGCACTTACAATGTCGAGGAAAAACACTTCCGAATATCCCCTTTTGATCTCAATGGTATTCATCTCAGCTCAGTAAGAATATTCAAGAAAATAGATTCTCTTAATTCCATTGAAGGAAAACATGCACAAAAAGAAGCTTTAAAAGAGAAGATCAAAGAATCATCGGTTGCACTTGATGAAGAGAGGACAGCAAAATTAGAGATTAAGAAAGGTCCCTCATGGTTACCATGAGATCTTCCATGTGTTCAAGAGAACAGTCAACAAAATGAGAAATATTTGAAGGTCATGGAAGAAGAATACATCCAAGATGATCCAAACTAGCAAGCAGACTAGGGACATGACAACTATATTGAAATATAGTTCCAGACAATCATTAAGTTGTAGCAATACTCTCGTCTTCAATTATGCTTGATCCTTTCAAAATCAAATCATTTTGTCTCTTAAATATAGGTACATGTTAAATCATATATTGCAAGCCTACACATCAATTTATCTGTCATCTTGATGTGCACATGTCTCCACTGGAAGTATTCTTATACTTGAAAGTAATTTTGTTTTTCAAGTAGGGTAGGGTAGAAAACAAAAATGAAAAATAAGAGGACAAAAATAAAATCTCAGGCGAAAACCTCCTTGGAGGAGCCTTAGATTGCCTCATTGATTAAAAACCTCCATGAGGCAGTCAATGGGTAGGGAAAAAGAGAAAAGAGAGAGAGAAAAAAAGATCTTAGGTGAAAACCTCGTTTCAGGTGCCTAGGCAAACCTATTAGTTGAAAACCTCATTGAGGTGGCTAGTAGGCCTAGAAGAAAAAAAGAGAGAAAATAAAAAAATATGCACTCCATGTATCTCTCTGCTGAATGTAGGTGCCCTTAAATATCTGCAAGCAACAAAAACAAGTTGGCACCAATAAAAGAAAAATTAGGTCAAATCTCGTCAAAAGAAGTCAAATTTTGGCTTTCTCATCCTTTTCTCAAATGTTCCAACATGACCAAGGCCATGAAAATCCATCACCCTCATATATTTCCACCATCCACTCATCATTTCCAAGCTTCTACCACTCATTTTGCTTATTTTCCTAAAAAACTACATGAATGCTCTATTTTACTACATGAAACAAAATTACATAGAGAAGAAAAATATTTTTGCCATATATTGCAAACCATGCATCCATTTGTGAAGTTGTTTCATGGGGAGATGCATATGGATTATGATAACATGATCAAGTAATTTTAGTAAATTCCAATGCACAATTTTTGAGAAATCAGCCTCCATCACCTACAACCATAGTTGAATTTTCTCAATATCTGTGGATCCATTTGAAAAGTAGTTTCATGGGGATGAATATGGATGATGGTAACATTCCCAAGAAATTTGAGTAAATTCTAGTGCACTTCTTCCAAGAAATCGACCTTCATCACCTTCAACCATTTTTCGCTTTTCTCTAGATTCATTCATCCATTGGCCAAGATTTGTTTATGGAGAGGTGCATAATGATCATGGAAATATGCTCAAACAATTTCAAGTCAATCCATTCTACCTTTTGGGAGATATGGAAAAAATAAGTCTACTACAAGAGGTTGTCCTGAATTACTACATGATCTCTACAAGAAGGCTTAGAAGAAGCTACAAGAGGTAATATGATGGATAAATGGGTCAAAAGGTTAGGTATTCCTTAATGAAGGTTGATGTAGGTCTACCAACATCTGCACATCAACAAGAAGAAAACCCATCAGCAAAATGTGACCAACGAAAAATAAAAAGGCAGTCAAGAAGATGTACTTGAGTCATTAGCAGCACAACAAAATCAACTTAGTAGCAACATGCATGTCTCTCCAACAACCATCAGGTAGGTACAGGTATGAAATATTCTTGAACTCTTCTCTTTAGCATATTATAGTTAGAAATTTATTATCAATGCATGAGAGATGAGTTTTCATAAGCTAAGGATGGGTCAGCAGTCTCGACCACCTTCAACTATTAATTTCAGCTCACTCATTCACTCATGCAATGTGGAAAAGTCAAATTATGAAGGGTGATGATTTGAAGGAATGGGGACAAAAGTTCAGAGAAGGAGTTTTTGCAAAGGCCAAGTCACCACAACACTCCAAGCCTTCCATCCAGTTCATATTCACTCTCTATCCATCCTTCATCCATCCCATTTCATAATTTCAAGAACAACCCCTGCACTTTGTCTCACCCTGAAAATTTCTTGACAAAAAACAAAGAAAGCATCCTCTCCATTTTCACAAACCTACACTACTCCCTCTAAGCCCTAACATGATCCTCCAAATCCTTTGCATTATTTATCATCACTCCCATACAGTTAAAAGGTATTGGAAGAGAAGAAATGGATGCTACATGAAGTCATAATGTTGCTACAAGAAGGAAGAAAGGAAAAAATGGTGCTAAAACCAAAAAAACAAAGGCAGTGCCTAAGAGATACCTAATCAAAACATAAGACTCCAAGGCCACTAGGAAATCATCTAGGCCACAAAATAAAAGAAGAAGGCAAGCTAATGGTCTCAAGAAACAATGATTTTTCTATGCACAAATATATCTTTGGGCTTGTCCTTGCAGAACTTATAGGTAAGATTATTAAGAGAAAGGACTGAGGAATGCATAACAGAGAGTACACAAGGGCCATTAATTGGGAACAATGAGGTCGCTAAGTTGCTCAGAGGATGAACAACACTTTCAGCAATTGGGTATGATGGACCTCTAAATTAGACATAAATTGAGGCACATGCCTCTAAATTAAACATACATTAAGGCTCAACTAACCATCCTTCAACATATTAAACCTCTCCTTTTACATTAGATAATGTATTTTTAACTTTAATATGTTCATTAGGAAGGTATATGAATAATTGCATATTTGTGCATAATATTACTTAATTTTGTGGAATATTATGAGAATATTGGGAATATTATGAAGATTTGGAGGAGGAGATAATTTAGGGACTTTCTCCCTACTTTAATAGGATCAATATTAAATAATAAATGAACAAAATATTATGGAATTATGACATAGATTATGGAACTCCAATGATTGAGAAAATCTAGGAATGTGTTCCTTCCTATTTAATGCAGATTCCTAGTATTGGGAACCAGATCTAATAATCAAGAGATTTTTGTGGGGAAATATTTTTCCTTTCATGGAGAATGTTTCCTAATCACTTTGTGTAAGTACCAAGTCGAATTTTCCTCTAGGGGTGGATTTTTATTAGTCTTATTGTGGAGAGAACACATATTTTTGTAGCTCCATTGTCATTTCGTGCAGGGATCTAATTGTATTGATGAAAATGATGAATATTGGTGTCATGTTCAACTTCTAAATATTATTCTCCTACATAGGAATCTAAGTTTCCTTGGGCTTGGCTATCATAGGATCTTTATAGCCCTTTCGTATCATTTGTTTTTATTATTTTCACTTCTTATTCACATGCATCTCTTGTTCTTGTTTCTTTCTATTTCTACATTTAGTATTAATGAATTCTTGTTATAATATTTGGTTAAATGGTTGATGCAAGTTCTTTTGTAGGATAACAAGCATAATTTCATCGTTGGAAAATATTTGGAAGGCCATAATAATCATTTAGCTACATGGATTAGTTTTCTTATTCCGAAATCTAGATTTCTGGAACTCCTTTGTAGAGAAGAATAATAAATTTCTACTATGTTTTAGAGCATGCTAACGAGCTTAAAACAAGTTGATTCTACTTGCATTAGATCACAAAGACATTTTGTTTAATAAAAAAATTAACCCCATTGCATTTTCACTTGATTAGGTTAGGCATTAGATAGATTTACTAGCTCACTAGTTCTCAAATTTTTGGATTTTAGACTAGTAATTTTCTGTTATTTAATAAAAAAATCCCATGTATAGATGAATTTGTGGATAAATGCAGAAAATAATATGTGTTATTGAAAGATATTCTACATTTTAAAGAGACCTCATGCTGTTTGCCCCATCAGAGCCTCATCCACCCATGTCGCCAAAATCCACTAAAATCTCAATCAAAATTCATGTTTTATAAGCAATAATTGCCATTTCCATTTAGCAAATCTACCAGCCTTGAAGCCCCTACTTGAGTTATAGGTGGTTTCCACCACCTCCATGCCTTATTCCTCCATTATCCACCTTTTTGATGCTTCATTCCACCTTCTAGATCACTTCCTAAGATTTATGCCTGTTCTTATAATTAAATAGGGGTTCCTGTAGAGTTCCTATAGACATCCTGTAGGAAATCCTGTAGCGGCTTGTTTTGAGCCCAAATTGAGAAAAATCATCATTGAAGGTGGGATTAGGCCTCTACTTGACCTCCAAGCCATCAAAACCATTGTACCCCTCTTCCTTCACACCTGTCTCCCCAACCAAAGAACAAGGAAAGATTAGAATTTGCATTTATAAAATGAAAAGATAAAGAAAAATAATTCTTTTCATTTCTTAAATAGCACATGCATGCAGTAGTTAATACTCCCTACATCAGATTCCATGATCATTTAGTTTAAATCATCATATGTGATAAATAGGGTTAACTTAGGTTTCTTTTACATTTAGTTCATGACCTTTATGCAATTAGAATATATTTCTTTTCTTGTACTTTATTTCTTGCAATATGTTAGGGTTTCCATTTCGAGTATTTCATTTTCTGCAATTAGTTTAGGATTTGATTTCAATGCATGCACTCCATTACATCATGACAAAAAAGGAAGGACACATTGTATGCTGCACATATAGTCTCGACACCTCTTAAGTTTGTACAGACCCTGGGTTGATAATTAAAGTCGGCAGCCTTGGGAGCTGCAACATTCTTATTGCAATATCGAGGTTCATTAGGTACTGTGATAAGGAATCAATTCTTGTTTACGAATCTCAAATAAGTATGAGACCCCTATGCTCAAATATGTTTTTATGACCTATATATTTCATATTTGTCACATGTTTGATGAAATCCCTATCATGGCTAGTATGGGTCAGGTTAAGTAAGTGTACTAGTGATTGCATTAGTATCCTTATTAGATTGTTATTTACCTTTTTTAAAGGTTACATGAAGTTCTGGGAAGTAGCTAGAGAACACCCACAATTGTTGGAATGCCTTGCTATGGGAGCAACTGGACAGCCTTATTCACATGCATGGATTTTCATGGGAGCGAATGAAGGTACATATAAATAAAATTTGAAGTTGTCTAAGAGGTTGGTCACCTAGATGGGTTGGTTGGCTCTTGAAGGTTCTGTAACATGTGTGGAAGGTCAAATTGATTGTGTTTTGTTGGTTCCACTTCCTTAAATGTACACAGGTACTTGAGTCATATCACAATATCCTCTTGTCACATGTTTACCCTAAAATACTGATTAACTTGGGTAAATGTGGGAGGAGTTTTTACAACAACCACACCAGAATCGATGCAAAAATACCTTTGATGCACCATTGTTAGTTCAAAAATTTAAATTTTTGTAGGGGTGTGTCAAACTTATGCACTAGAGGGAATGTATAATTTTCCAATACTAGTATGCAAATTTCATGTTATCAAATGCACTGAGATATAACTATATGTTTAAATATTATTTGTGCATTGTGTCTGATAAATATGATCACACCGGTGTGAGAGGAACATATCAAGCACATTGAATTTGTGATGGTGTTTCAGAGGCATTTGTTTGACATTCATATAGACTTGGTGATGCATTTTCATTTTCTAGTTAGATTATATGAAATAAATATCTCCCTTTTAGGCATTTATAACTAAATTATTTAAAGTAGATATGTCTTTATCATTTTTTTGAACTGAAAAAAATGTGCCTAGTGCAAGTATCAGACATACATAGCCTTGCCCGAGATTGGACCAGATGACCTATGGGGATTAAACCTCCCCACCTAACTATTGGACCACATCATTAGGACTAGTCATATCATTATCATTGTGAACATGATGTAATATTGGCTGGGAGAAATGTGAAAAACATGAATTTTAGTGACTATCTCATGATAAGTATGTGGAAAAAATAATATTTTGTGAGTTGTTCATAAAGAAATAATCAAATATATTATTTGTCAAAAGTTTAAATCAAATATATTATCATATTGGTATTATTTATCTCATATTTATTACTAAAAAGAGTTAAATTTAAATCAATACAATAACAAATAAAGAACCAAAATAACATCAAAATGTTATATCTTTATTACTAGAAAATATTCACTTGCCTCTTTAAGCGAGAAATTCCAATAGGGAATATCCCAAACTACAAGTAACTCCACATTAAGCCTTATGTGACATTTCTTTATCCTAACCTTTAAAGAAAGAAATTTCTAGTTTCTATCAATATTAAATTTGAATAGCTTGAAAAACCCATAAATTTAGTGATAAATTAAATTTCATGTAAATAATTTTTTTAAGTTATACTAAATCTAAATTAATTGTGCCAAGAGGGTCTCTACAACTCAGTATGGGAGAGATGTTGTCATGTAACTCTACATTTAAAAATAGTAAAATAATAATTTAAATTAACAAATTAAAAATAGTGAAAACAAAAAAAATCAATGTCCACCATAATTACAATACTTCAATTTACACCTTAATCTTATATAACTTTATATAGATATACAAACTAACCGAAAGTAAAAAAATATAAATTATCTTTTATTATGAGGAAGAAATGTAATGAGAAAAAAATATAATTTACTTTTTACTACAAGGAAGAAGTGTAATTTTTCACATGAAAATAAATATTATTATTGATATTACATTATGTGTAATTCATTGTATGTTCCATTTACATGTGATATTTAAAACAAAAAATATTTATCACAAAAAATATTTTACTATTAGGTAAAATATTTCAATGTCCATAGTAAATAACATAATTTTATATATACATTACTGAGAGAAAAGTAAACTAATTTAAATTGAAAATTTTCTTATATTTTCACTTTACTAAGAAAGATTTAGAGAATTCTTATTCCATTAATAGTTTGTTTGTAATTCAATGTATGAGGGATATTTGTAAAATTTTAAATGTTTAATATGGATTTGATATGTAATATTTTAGAAAATATTAATAATGAAAGTAATTAAATGCATACATACATGAAAAAATTATGAGGGGGCATATATTAACATTTAAAAGTGGAGAACATGAATTATAAATCAAATATTTCAATATCAACTGCATATATATTATACCAACCTAGATCCATCTTAACTTCGGATCTACAATGCACCCAGATGGATCAATTCTCTAAATGGATCAATTCTCTTTTCACTATAAAATATGTTTGCATCTTGAGGCATTTGATCCCTTTCGGTGCTTGGTAGATCCAGAGTTAAGATGGATCTAGGATGTAGGTTATAAAAATTCGTAACTTAGGTTTTTTAAATTTAACAATAGATTAGATCTTATAAAGTAACATTGAATTAGTTAAATTGCATTTTTAAATAATTTATTATTAATAATATTTTATTTTAAAAATTGAATTAGTTACTATTTTCGTCTTATTAATAAATAACCAAATTATTTTACCTTTAATTATATTTTCCTTGTCAGTATTGACATATTTTACTAATTAAGTTATGTTGAATATCAATGAACTATCCAAGCAATAGAAAAATATTTATTGTAATTTTGCAATCATAGTTTCAACCATACTAAACTTTCTAACTTATAAATATATCTTTGCATTTTTTAAAGTATGTCATTTTGCATGCAATTTCATATATAAATGTTTGATTTTCACCCATACATAATCTATAATAGATATTATTTCATAAAAATGAAAATCATGATGATAAACATTTAACAATCATAAACATCATCTAGAATACATACTCGAATTCACTACCATCATCTAATTATATACACCTTTGACACATATAAACGTCATTATCTAGCCCAAAACTCTAATAATCTAAGTGGGCATCATCATCGTGATAACATCTAACAAAACAAAAACATTGTAATCTAACATCTTCACCACACACATCCTCAAATTAATATAAATCTCATGTCAAATAACTCTTACCAAATACACATATCTGCAATCACATTACATGAACATATCTAACATGACTTAATAGTATACACATCAAAACCAACATATAAATTAAGTACATAAACATGAAAAGAATGCACCATATATATGTATACATGTATATACAAAAATAAGTCAAATAACTACATCAAGTCGAATGAGCACAATCAAATATCCAATAAAACAGTCGTAGTGTTAGGCTATTCTACACTAGAAGATGATGGATGGTCAGCTACTACATGATCAACCTCTGTTGAACCCAGTTGAGTTTGAGGAGGAGGTGGCTAGTCTGCATGAGAAGAAGATGATGGATAGTCAACTACATCTGTGCCCTCAATGTGGTCTAGTGAAATCTGAGGTGGATGACGAGGTAGTTGGTTTGTTTTGTCAGGAGAAAAATGAGGCATATCATCTAGTTCTGGCATCTCATCAACAACCAACTAACAAGGAGGTGTACTACTAGAAGGATCATGGACACCCTGATGACCATGATATGATGAGGTGGTAGTACCAGAAGCATTATGATAACCACCCTCATCATTATGATCATGATCATCACCCTGATCATCATCATTGCCACCCTCATATATTTTATCTATCGTTGCATGATGCTTGCTTGCATCCCTCAACATTGTTAGTCACCTACTAGATTTAATGATATGCCACGTAAGAGAAATCATTTTGCACATAAAGTCCCTATACAAACCCATTAAACTAGGTTCCATATTGATATCTCTAGCCCTCGTAGAGAGGACTCTCGGATCAAGCAAAACTCTTGCCAATAAATCATAGCAGTCCATTTGAACTCGCAGACCAACCCTATGGCCCTAGATGCTCACACACTCATGAGGATGTGCCTCACCATCTTGCATTAGAGGAAATTTTACCCTAAAAGTGGGATCCTAAGGAGAAATAATAAAATAATAAAATAAGAGCTATGAATTTTAGAGGGGAAGAAGAAAACTACTTCTTCTAATTGTGTTTTGTGCTTATGTCCTTACAGGTTTACTCAAATTTCAAGTTTATACACTAGTTGGATGTGAAATTACATTTTTCATCCAATGAGTTCCCATTATGCATACTTTTGAGAAGACCTACATTGATAAAAAATGAATATACATTAAAAAAATGTGTTGAACATGCTTTTTTAATGTATCTTCAATTTTAATCAATGTGGGTCTTCTCAAAAGTATGAATAATGAGTTCTTATTAGATGATAAATTTAATTCCACATCCAATGAGTGTCTACACTTGAAATTTGAGTAAGCCTATAAGGAGATAAGCCAAAAATACAATTAAAAAAAGTAGTTTTTTCTCCCTCCAAAATATTTAGATGTGCCTCTTTTTAAATTTAAATGATTTTGATTGGTTTACATATTATGACATGGAAATTATGTCAAAATTTCATGGGAACTTTTAGGCTAAAATTTCCTCTAATGGGCCACACCCATCTCCATATCCCCTATAAAATCTTGTGGGGCAGGAGGCATGTCCCCATCGAATGTGCCAATGTCTAAAAGATATCTAGTTACAAAAAAACAATTAGACAACTTCATTAAAAAATTTAATAAAAGAAGTTAAAGAATGTGCTAGAATAAATTTTATTCCAATTAATTAGAACAAGTAAATGAAACTAGATTAATTTATAGAAAACACTAATATTACCTCTATCATCTCGAGGCTCGCTAGAACAACCTCTCCAATCTATACCAGCGTACAGAAACACCAACGCGACAAACACATGGTCATCCTCACTAGCCCGTAATGTCAGTTCCTCATGAAAAATCTTGGTCAGATACTCTGGTAGGCCGCTCTTGTGCATCATCTGCCACGAAATGCAAATCCAAGCCTCAGTGATCAGCCTAGGAGGGAAATGGTCAAATGTGGGCCTTATCTCTGGAAACCTCTCAAAATTTTAAGAAAAAATCTCAAAAGTAAAACGGAAGTTCGCCCTCCCATTTCTCAATGCACAACATCTATCTAAAGCCATGTAAAATGTCATAATAAAATGTAAACCATTTGATGCAATGCGCAAATGAATTAAAGAATCAAAATAATAGAAAACATGGAAACTAATGTTCTTCCCATCACCACTAAAGTGTGTAATGGTGGTGACTAATAATGGAAGGAACCTAACCTCCTCCTGAGAAAAAGAAGAATTATGTAGTTGTCCATGACAGGCCTGGAAACATGATGGACGGACCACATGAGGCCCGACTTATATCTGAGTGTATTCAAGTTCACTCTCAGCTACAACACCATGGGGTGCATCTATAAGTAGGGGAAATCCTCCCCTCTTTTAGATAGGTCAGTGATAAAGTATATGTCCTCCTCAGTGATCCTATACCACACCCCGAGGCCAACATGAAAAGCCTACTCCTAGGTACTCCATTGTTGCATCAGATGCACCAATAAGACTTAGTGTGCCTTCATGGATGTAGTCTCCTCATAGTACTTGAGGAGGCCTACATTCCTCAAGGTTGATTGGGTCACCATAGTAATAAGGCAAGGGTATCAATCCCTCTCACTCTCGGTCTATCAAGTTCAGACCATATTGTATGGGTCCACATACTGCTCCTGGTTCTGTTGTTGCTTATTCTCCTGATGTCTCTAATAGATGATTCCCATATAAAATAAATCAACTTCATACATAAAAATCTATTTTTTTATTAAAAAAACATCTATTTATAAATATGGAAACATAAATTTCAATTAAAATAAAAATAAAAAATCATTGCTGCGCTGCAAACACAATCATGCACTGGCTTTGGTACTCTTTCAACTATAACCACACAAATATTGGTGCACACATAAGTATGATGCACCATTGTTGTTTAACATATTTAACTTTTGATAGCAGTGCAACACACTTGTGCACCGGTGCGCACGTATGACCTTTATGCATCAATACAAAACGTTCAGGTTATCGAACGCATTAAGTTATAGGAATATTTTTAAATATTATTTTTGTAGTGCATTTGGTAAATATAAATGCACTACGAGTGACACACTAACGTACAACATATCACATCTTTCCTAGTGTGTTTTTATTTACAAAACACACTACAACAATAGTAGTGCATTATGTTCACACACCAATACGCGGTACAACCTGTAAATTTACAGTGTGCACCTCGCCTGGTTTGAGTCGAATGTATCAAATGCACCATGCAATGATTATTTTTATTATTTGAAAAAAAGTGGAAAATTTAGCCTAATATACAATTCTAATTTTATAAATAATTAAATTACAAAGAAACATAGACATTACCTAGACATTTGGCCAGCGATGCATTATGGACACGTAATAGAGAAAAACAAATTTTAGGATAGTTTGAAAAAATTGAAAACTCAAACAGTGAGCATAATATGGAAGGATGGTGAGAAAAACAAGCACTAATGTTAGGGCACTTGCATGTGACAAGAGTGGCACCAGTGATTCATATCTCTTTCACACTCTAGATTGTAAAAATGAAAACTATGTCTAGGAGTGTTTTGTCAACACTCCTTTGGTGTGTTTCTCCAAATGCACGAGTGCGTGATATATTCAAAAGCACCAAATTTCTTAATTAAAAAATATGGCATTTATTTTCTCGAGAGATGCCCCATGGAAATTCTCTACAAGTACTACACCAATATTTTTATTTACTATAGCACCACTATTGTTTTAGAAATTACTAACTGCCTACCGATGCTCTTGAGATGATTCCCCGTGGTGTTTTGTTAAGATTACCACATGAGGTCTTCATTGCAAAATAGGACCACATTTCTCTAGTGGTTCTCCTTACTCGTATGCACTGAGACATTTTACTATGTGAAGCGCACAAATGCTATCGACTATTCAAGCACCGATGTGTTGTGTTATTTAAAGCACCATGTTTTTTTTATTTTATAAAAATAAATTTTCGACAGTACACCATGTTATAAGCAACACTGGTTCTTGTATTGATATTAAAGCGCTGGTGCATTTGTATATTTTATATGCACCATAAAAACAAAAACCCATTAAAATATCTGCACACCCACCTCCGCTAGTGACCTCTACTACAAACAATATTTGAGCTATTTTTATAGGGAATTTCACAAAAACCTCTTCTAGAAGGAATATTTCTTGTAGTGATAGGATACAAAACATGGAAATTCTCTAAAGGACCTGAGTAGAGAAATGTAGACTGGATTAATCCACTTCCCCTCCAAAGAGCACTAACCCTCCATAAAAATAAACAAGCACAAACTATCATCCTCAATCTAAGATAAAATTACTATGGAAAGAGGATAGATTAGCACAGTAATCACCCATCCATCACATTTCACACTCTGATACTCTTTGCATCCATAATACCACTGTATTTATAAAACAATTATGAATAGAAGTGACATAGGAATGAAAAGCCATTGCACTTACACTATGGTCTCATTGAATGCCAAGTGGTATACTCACACTCAACTTAACAAAAAAAATTGTCTCGACCTCCTTCCCATCATTAATTGTTTCTCTACAAATCTACAATCCATAACCTAGTAATCTCACTCACCATTGACCTCATCTAGTGTTTTTATGAAACACAATACCTCTGTGATATTACATGAATCTAAAATCCCTATTTTCTCACCAACCTCCTCTCATTTAAGGTGATTACACAAAGGTTGGCTTCAGTTGCTAATATTTTCGTTTTGTATGCCCCTTGTCCTGAAGAGAGGGATGATTTCCATAGTTGGAAAACACTTTAAATCTATAACATTGAATGCAATGTGCACACCCCCATCAGGGAGCCCAAAATTTGTATTAGCTGACTTACATTGCCAAGAATGCTTAAAAATAGTGGTATTCAGTCCCCATTCCATCATTTGATAAGGAAAAATGACTATCTAGTAAGTACTCTACAAATGTATCCCCACAAAACCCGATTTACCTTTGAATTAGATCCATAATGCATCTATTATACGAGAAATTCCCTTATTCAAAAGGCAATAATCAGAACTACCTTTAGCCATATTTAGAAAATGATCCAAAACCTAAGACTGACTTTGGAAAAGTAACTTCCTTCCTTTGTTGAATATCTCCTGCAAATAAAGGCCTTAAGTTTTGAGCCATGTCTAGCCTTTCTTACATAGTCCAAGGAAAATAAATATTAGTATATGGGGATGCAAAACCCACATTTTCCAGACAGTCTACAATTTCATTGACATCACTTTTAGTCTGTAAGAGAATAATATACTCAAAACCTATCAACATAGAAGGAATATTAGACACCAAGCCTTCTATGCTCCAACTATGCATAGTTATGGAAATTTCTTCTCCATTTATAAGCTTTTGAACATAATTAACTACCATTAGAGAGTCACCAACAATTTATAAAAGTTTATATCCATCTCTAAGGGATATCTGAAGTCCTGTTTCTAGTGCAATGAATTTCGCATAATTCTTAATCACCACTCCACAATTCATAGCATATATTCTAAAAGGATTAAGTTTTTCATCCCTAAAAAGACTTGAATATCCAACATTACCCGTATTACCTTTTGAATCCCAATCAAAATTCAATTGAATAAAATGCATGGACAGATTGTTATAGCAAGAGTTGGCTATTGCTGGTATCAACAAAGAGATTATGGGTGTTGTGTATGTTAGTACCTTATCTAGATTGAGATTGTGAATAACAAGAGATTTTGTTTCATTACCCTCCCAATATTATGATATCCAAGGATAAATTAGAATAGTTTCTCTAACATTTGTAAAAAATTGATCCGAAATCATAACTCGATTTCTCTCCTTCTCCCTAAATATTATATTATTTCATTCCTTCCACAGATCTAACAAAATAAATCCAAATTTAAGCTTCCAAGCTTGATTGTTTATTGGATTCTTAAACTTGTTTGTAAACCACTAACTCATAGATAGATGAGAAATCTGGGAAGGCGCCTCGAATTTTATAAAAAAAATTGGAAAAGAGTAACCAGACTTCTATTGTGAAAAGGCATGATATAAATAAATGATTGACTTATTCCTCCTCTTGAGCACAAAGATAGTAGATAGATGGTCCTCCCACCCCATGCTTTCGAATTCCTTCCCAAGTCAAGAGTATATTCAATGAAATTATCCATAAGAATATTGATATTTTGGGCCATCCAACTTCTATCCAGATATACTTCCTCAAATTTGTCTCTTCCAGACTCATATGCTCTAGAACAGTTGCATAGTCTTCTTTAAATATAAAAGAGAGAGGAGAATGTGATCCCCATCTTAATATACTAGGTTTTTTTGAGAGTGGGATTGTCCTTTGTGAATGGTCCTTTTGTAAAATATCACAAGGAATATTTTGTACAAATTTAGTCCAATAGTGTTTCTGTTTCCATACATGTCGAGTGTTTTCATTAATATTTGCTTTCCAATAGTAAACAAACTTAATAAACCCCATATTTTCCAAAATAAGTTACATATCTTTAATATTAGTGTGATCTTTCTTCCTTGGCATCCGTTGCTAGACCTCATTTCTGAAAAATCATTTCTTCCCTGATTTGACATCCAAGAAAACTGCATTTCATACTAAGTCCCTGTTGTTGATTTCCCGACTTCATCAACTAGATCCTTTATTATTACCATCATAGCAAATATTGCCTTCCTATTCCTGTATACTACATATTCTGTAACCAAATTTGGATCCAAAGTTACTTGCCTCCTGTTATCCATTACCACCAAAATTTAACTCCAAAACCATTATTCATCATTTATGGATCTTGTAATCCTAAGAAGCCAGCAACTTTGGGGAAAATGACCTTTTACCAATTGAGTAATGACCATCAATTAGATTTGTTGGATCCTCTCCAAAAAAATTATTTCCATAGGGATCTAAGATTAGCTATAATGGTCTTTGGAAGAGGCATAGCCACTACCTGATATACTTGAATGGCTTGCCAAACGACCTTAGTTAGAACTAATCATCTTGCCAAACTAAGAGTTTTGAATGTCTAGTTTTGAACCTTGTTTGACATATTTACTAATAAATCTTTCCACTAGGTTATTATTTCTGAAAATAAAACCAATGGAATCCCAAAGTATTTAACTAGGATTTGACGTCGTTGTATTGCCAAAAAATTTGTAAGGTTTATTTGAAAAGTGTCCTTACAGTTAAGGAAAAGTATACAAGTCTTCTCCCAATTTATTATAGTATTAGAAAACTCAGCAAAAAGGTTCAAAATCTATTTAATTCCTCTAGCTTCTCGAAGAGTGGGTGGACATAACATATAATTATCATCTAAAAATTGTTCGTAAATTAGTGGAAAGTCTTTCCCAAATAAAGGAAGACCTTTAACATATCGTTTTGTTCGGAATTTTTTAACAATTTTCTGAAGCCTTCCATAACTAATGAAAAAACAAAGGGAGATAAAGGATCACCGTGTCACAAATGTTGAGAGGATTGAGAGGTAGAATATGGTGACACATTGATTAAAATTGAAAAGAATGAAGAGGAAATGAGAGAATAAACCCATGATATCCATTTAAGAGAGAATTGAAAGGCATATCGAATTTGGAGCAAATAAAGCTGAATTAAAGAATAATGAGCTCTAGATAAGTCTACTTTGATTAACATACCTGAACTTTTTATGGTCTTAAGGGAGTTGATAATATCTTGGGGTATATAAACATCATCCATAACTTTCCTCCCCTCTAAAAATATGATTTGTTTTTATGATACGAGAGAGGAGAGCAGTAATTTTAGGTGCTTCATCATAATCATAGAGATAACTTTGTATATAATGTTGCATACGTCTATGGCACGAAAACCATTTGGATCTTACAAACAACCTTATTTAGGAGTGAGGGTAATAAAAGTGGCATTCATCCCTCTCCATAGTGACTGTGACTATCTATACTTTTCCTCTACTTTAGACTTCTCTTGTTCTACGAATTACCAACATGCGTGATAAAATTCTACCATTAATCCATATAGACTAGATGAATTGTTTTTAGGCATACCCATCACTACTAGTTCCATTTCTTGTAAATTAGCATCATCAATGCTAAATATTTCTCATTTGTAATAAGATGAGGAATCTTATGCAAATTATGATTGATATATCCCTGATGATGAGACAAGGTTTCAGACAAAATATCTTGGTTATAAGTGATCAAACCTTTCTTTATATAATTATAGACAATTTTTTAGGTACCGTTACCTCCCAAAATAGAGAAAATCTTATTATTACAGCGACGCTAGATCATTAAATTATGGAAAATTTTTGTATTTCATTTTCCTTCTTTAAGCCATTAAACTCTAGACTTTTGCCTCCATAGGATCTCCTCCTATTGTCTTCTTTATTATAATTTATGTAGTGTTAAACCTTCCTCTATTATTAGATTTGGCATTCTCCCATGCAATAGCATTCTTGGTTGTAAGTCTTGCATTTGTATCCTGATCTACATTTGTATTCAAAAGTATTTATGAAATCCTTTTTGTTCCAGGCCTTGATATGTTTATTGAATATATGTAATTTGAGTTGGAACTCATGCATCCAATTTGACCATTTTACCTTGCTATCCTTCCACCAACCTCTTACATTTTCAAGTAAGTTTGGATCCTGTAAGTAGAAAGATTCAAACTGAAAGGGACAGTTATTTGGGGTTTCCTTGAGATCCAATTCCAAGCGTAGTGGCCAATGGGCTTATCCTAGGCAAGGAAAAATAACATCGTCCATAAATATGCCTTCCTGTAGTATTTGTTGTGATACCAAAAATCGATCCAGGTGACTAGCAATCTGATACTTTCCTCATATATTATTCCAAGTAAAGATATCATTTAAAGTAGGAATATATACTAGCTCGAGACTTTGAATGATGTAATCAAACATCCCTGAAATCTATTCTAATTTCTCTATAGCTCCTTTCTTATCTTCAAATGAATGTATTATATTAAAAGCAACTCCAAATATGCATAACAAATCATATACACTTCTACCATGGGGCACAAGTTGTTGTATAGAAGTTGGTTTCTCTATTAATAAAAAACATGCATAGAATCCTATTAAATAAATTAGGTATTTGGTACCAATTTACAAAAAAAATCAATTAAAATTCCTGAACTTTCCTTACAATCCTTAAAAAAAATTCTAAGGGATTCCACAAAATAGCTATACTGCTGGATCTTCCTAGGGCGTCAAAGGTCTGAATTTCGTCTTAGCCCCTAACAAAATCCCCAATGAAGAAATTATTTTCATCTTAGAGGATGGGATCAAGACTCTCAGTGATAAAGATAAAGAACTCATTAGGCAGGAATGCACAGTCATCTTACAGAAGGCTAAACCACCTAACAGAAACCTGAAACCTGAGCAACTCAAAGCCATAAGAAGTCTAAGAAATAATAGTGACATTGTCATTCTCAAAGCTGACAAGGGTGGCACCATGGTTATTATGAATTATGATGATTATGTAAACAAGATGAAAGAACACTTATACAATAGTGGGAGCTACAAAAAACTGGAGAAAAACCCCATCTCTAAAATTACAAGATTAGTAAAGAAAGCTATTAAAGAAACCAATCTAGACGATAAACTAAAAAAGCACCTCACCCCAGATAGTGAAATCACACCTCGTATCTATGGAGCCCCTAAAGTGCATAAAAAATAAGTTCCCTTAAGACCTATAGTAAACGCTATAGGATCTCCCACTTATGAATTAGCAAAATACGTCGCTAGCATCTTAGCGCCGCTAGTTGGCAAAACTAGCTCTTACATTAAGGATTCCAATCAATTTGTCAAATTCATTAAAGATACAAAATTAGACCCAGAAGAAAAAATTCTCAGTTTTGATGTAGTCTAACTCTTCACCAAGATACCCCTAGATGAAGCCACACAAGTAGTTAAAGAAGTGGTGGACCCCCAAACTGCAAAGTTAGCTGAAGTTTGTCTTTGTTCTACCTTCTTCTCCTTCCAAGGTGAGATATTTGAACAAACTTCAGGTGTTGCTATGGGATCACCTCTTTCACCAATTGTAGCTAATCTCTACATGGAAAAATTTGAGAAAAAGGCTCTTGATTCATACCCATTAAAACCTAAGTTTTGGGTCAGGTTTGTGGATGACACTAGCATCAATTGGCCTAATGGTGATAATGAACTTAAAAACTTTTTGAACCATCTCAATAGCATATTGAATGACATTAATTTCACAATGGAGATGGAGGAGAATAATTGCATACCTTTCCTGGATATTCTCCTCATAAGAAAGGAGGATGGTTCCATAGGTCATAAAATATTCAGGAAAAAGGCGCATACAAATAACTACCTCCATGCTGATTCACATCACCATCCAGCCCAAAAGATGGGCGTACTACAAACCCTCTTCACTAGAGCTTGTAGAATCTCAGATGAAAACCACGCTGAAGAAGAGATTACTTACTTAAAAATAACTTTTTCCAACTTAGGATACAATAATAAAAGCATCTTCAAAGCCATTCAAAAAGCCAAGTCAGGAAACAATACAAACAAATCAATAAACCCCATGACTTCTAATGCCTACCTCCCATACATTCAAGGTGTCACTGACAAGCTAGCCAATATTCTTAGAAAGAAATATGTCAAAACTTCATTCAAGCCTTTATCAACTATCAAACAAAAAATGAAATCGGTAAAGGACAGCTAGGAACAGCTACAACAAAAAGGTGTGTATATCATCACCTGCTCTTGTGGAGAACAATATATAGGGGAAACTGGCAGGTCTGTGAAGATTAGGCTCAATGAACATAGTGCTGATATCCGTAAAGAAAGAAAACGCTCTTCATATTTAGCTGAGCATGCAGGTAAAACAAACCATCATATATGCCTTGAGGACACTAAGGTTATTGCAAATGAAAAACACCATTTCAAACAGAAAGTGCGTGAGGCCATTGAAATCATTAAAGACCCTCGTAACCTTAATAGAGATGGAGGCTTGGAAATTAGTAAAAATTTGAATCCTCTACTCTCCCCCATTGAATAAGTTTTCCCTTCCCCATCCTCCCCCTTCCTCCCCTCTTCTGTCCCCCTTCCTCCCCTCTTCTTTCCCTGTCAATCTTTCCCTCGCTCAACCTAACATCATAGGTCTATAAGAAATTTGACCCTTGCGTCTTAATACATCTAGGTGGTTCTTTAATAAACATTAATATAAAGTTGCTCAATAGAAATGGGTTACCAGGAATTCATGCGATTATGGAAATTAGACCTACTCCTTTAGCCCAAGGCTCTTAAGAACTTTGTATAAGAATGAAAGAAGAATAAATATA